>JAXCGZ010011792.1:0-2500 GCA_037179515.1 Halocaridina rubra
TACAAACTGTTAGCATACAGCACTAAATAGTAAGGAAGCCCATCAGTGAAACAAAACTTATAAAACAATGCTATATTTCGGATCCTAACTGGATCCCATCTCAAGAACAACTTGAGAAGGGATCCAGTTAGGATCCGAAGTTTAGCATTATTTTATAAGTTTTGTTTCACTGATGGGCTTCCTTACTATATATATATATATATATATATATATATATATATATATATATATATATATATATATATATATATATATATATATATATATATATATAAATATATATATATAAATATATATATATATATATATATATATATATATATATATATATATATATATATATATATATATATATATATATATATATATATATATATGTATATATATATATATATATATATATATATATATATATATATATATATATATATATATATATATATATATATATATATATATATATATATATATATATATATATATATATATATATATATATTTATATATATGTATATATATCTATATATATATATATATATATATATATATATATATATATATATATATATATATATATATATATATATATATATATATATATATATATATATATATATATATATATATATATATATATATATATATATATATATATATATATATATATATATATATATATATATATATATATATACAGATATATATATATATATATATATATATATATATATATATATATATATATATATATATATATATATATATATATATATATATATATATATATATATATATAGATATATATATATATATATATATATATATATATATATATATATATATATATATATATATATATATATATATGTATTTTTTTTTTTTAAGAGTGTGACACCGGGACAGGCAGAAACTGCCCTCATCAACAAAGGCCCGGGCACGAGAAAATACCAAGACGAAGGAAAAGAAAAAGGTTAAGGGCAAGGCAGAGATGAAGTAATGTCACACAAAGGAAAACGACAGACAGAAAAAACAGTCAAAGTAAAGAGGACCCAGAGATATGGAGGACTAGGCTCTGAGATGACGATAGATCTGCTTTTTGAAGGATGAAAGGTCATAAGAACTAGGAAAGACAGAAGGAGGAAGAGAGTTCCAGAGTCTGGAGGTAGATGGGAAGAAGCAGTCGCTGCACTGACCAATCCGCGAGCTACAAATCTCGACACAGTACCTGTGAGATGAGGCCACTTGGCGAGTGTTACGCGGCCTCGGCAGTGGAGGAGGGATGCAACTCGCGAACTCATCAGAGCAGCGATGGAAGTAGTAGCGATAGAAAAGCGAAAGGGAAGATACCTTACGGTGAAGAGAGAGTGAATCCAGGTTAGAAGTAAGAGAAGGATCATCAATGAGTCTGACTGCCTTAGATTGAACCCTATCAAGAAGATAAGTAAACAAAGAAGCACCCCAGATGTGTGAGCAGTATTCTAAGCAGGGGCGGATAAGACCTTTGTAAATTTAAAGTAACTGCAATGAGGAAAAGTAATAACGAAAACGAAACAAAACCCCCAACTTTTTGGATGAAGATTTAGAAATATGGATTATGTGATTCCTCCAAGACAAGTTAGAGGCTATATGGATTCCTAAAATATTGAGAGAGTTAAAAGGGTAAATTTCATTAGTTTCGAAGACAATAGGGTTATCAGGAGGAGAAGAAGATAAAGAGATAGCCAGAAACTGTCTTGGAGGCATTGAATTTAACTAAATTTTGAGTGCCCCATTCAGATACTCTCTGAAAATCGGAGTTAAGAGTAGAAGAAAGAGTGATACGAGGTTGATTACGAGTAACAGATGAAGGTTGTGAAGAAAAGGCAGAGGAAAAGTGAAGGGTAGAATCATAGGCAAAGGTATGCAGAAGAGAGGAAGATGGGGATTGTAGAAGATCATTGATGAAGAGAAGGAAGAGAGTAGGTGAAAGAACAGAGCCCTGTGGAACACCACTGGACACAGAAAAAGGGCTAAATGTCGCGCCATCAACAACTACAGATATATAACGGTCAGTAAGAAAACTGGAAATCAGCGAACAGAAAGAAGGGGTAAAGCCATAGGCAGGGAGTTTGGCCAACAGAGCCTTGTGCCAGACTCTGTCAAAAGCCTTAGAGATATCAAGGGCAACGACAAAGGATTCCCCATAGTTCCTCAGAGAAGATGACCATACATGAGTAAGATAGGACAGGAGATCACAAGTGGATCTTGCCTTGCGGAAGCCGTACTGGTGATCGGAGATAAGTGAGTTAGATTCAAGGCGTATCAAGAAGTGAGCATTGAGCAAAGTTTCGAAAACTTTAGCAATAGAGGAGGTTAGAGCAATAGGTCGGTAGTTAGAAGGAATAGAGCGGTCACCCTTCTTAGGAACAGGTTGAACTAGAGCATGCTTCCAAGATGAAGGATAGATACTGGTTGACAGAATGAGGCAAAAAAGACAGCAAAGCACGTAAGCCAGTTCATC
>JAXCGZ010011792.1:7500-65189 GCA_037179515.1 Halocaridina rubra
CTTCGTAAGAAAACTTCTTTGCAGGATGTAAGGAAGTACTTTTTCAGTGTTAGAGTAGTTGATAAATGGAATTGGCTAAGCGAGGAGGCAGTTAATGCTAACTCAATCCAAAGTTTTAAAGACAGGTATGATAAGTATCACTAAGTAGAAAATGGAACCGATCAGGAGACGGGAAGATACGAGCTTTGGGCTCTTTCTCGTAAGCACAATTAGGTAATAACAAAACCTTTATTCCTTCTACAAGGCCGGTGGTTAAGTAAAAAAGAAATACTTGATTTTTGTGTGTGAGGAAAATATAAAGAAGATTCCCAGACCCCTAATTCCGGCGTATTTTTTTGAGCTTTACGATACGCAGCGAACATGGAAGGGGTATTCTTGCTATCCTCAGGGAATATAGATGTTATTCGTGTCGTAAATAGTCTCCATTCGAATGGGGGTGGACACAAACATGTTGGAGCTTTGTGATTAAGGCTGGTTGCCCTTTCTAACATTCAGTTTTGGGATGGGACCGGCATTTGCCCCATTCCGACTAGAGCGCTTTAGGACTCGACCTTCCTCTTCCGGTTTTACGTCACGGACTCCCTTTTCTACCAAGGGCTAGGACGGTTGCCTTCTTGCGGAGGGCTTGTTTTGGCAGATGTAGTCGTTACCCTGAGTACATGCCCTTGCTAACCTCAGACCGTGACGGGGCGCGAACCCTCGACCTGACGCCTAAAAGTCGCGGACGCTACCGCTTGAGCCACGGTGACTACCCTTTACGACTGACCTACCGCGGGCTATATAAGTCTATGAATAATCTATCGTAAATGTTTCCCCGTTCGTCTCACCTTATCAATTACGTCATTTTACTGACACGACTCTTGCTGTGGTTCACAGTCAAACAATTAATTCCCTTGTAAGTGAAAAGGTGAGACGAACGGGGAAACATTTACGATAGATTATATTTCATAGACCGCGGTACGTAAAGTGCGCTAGTCGGGAAGCGACAAATCCCGGTTCCATCCCAAAACTGGATGTTAGAAAGGGCAACCAGCCTTAATCCCCCAGCTCTAACATGTTTGAATGGGGACTCATTGGTACGGAAGACGAGAGAGAAGCGAAACGAGTCCTGCTTTTTTGTTATAGCGTAAGTTACTTGGTAAAAATTTCCCCCTTTGCGGGGTCTTATCAATTATTTACTGCCATTACATATACAAGATATTTCTTCCTCTTCATAATAGTTTTGCCATAGCTAGATGCACAAAAAAACACCCTTAGAATACATATTTCAATAATTCAATTACCACAACCTATGCATATAATCCTTAATACTTACAAGATTTTCGGTAACTTCAGTCATGGAAGAGTCAGCCATACTGAGAGATATGTATTTTGCTTTCAAAGCAGACACGCAGGAGCACAAGAGAAGTCCTGAAATCAGGCTGAATGAATTGACCGAATGAATGTGTGAAGCAGCGCTCCCATCCACTACTCGCGGCCGTTTGAGGTTGATACGGAAGAAGTTTAGATTACGTCAGATTTTGAGTTGCAATGTCGCTTTTTCGCCTCCCACTTATATATATAACATGCATCAATTCCTTTCTACTATATATATATATATATATATATATATATATATATATATATATATATATATATATATATATATATATATATATATATATATATATATGAGAGAGAGAGAGAGAGAGAGAGAGAGAGAGAGAGAGAGAGAGAGAGATTATCTCTCACTAGGCCCTTAGAATAAACTGAATGAATAAAGAAAGCATTTAAATAATTCTACAAAATCATTGTAATACAAGTTTTGCGACATAGTGTTAATTATCTAAATGCCAAAAAAAGTAAACATAAAATAAATAATGAAACATTATTCAATAGTGAGCACTAACTAATACGCAGTAAACTTCAGGTATTGCATCATTCTCATAAGCAATTTTCTCCTGCTAGATTGGACATTAAATCAAATAAAGAAAGCAAATGTTATTTTTTTTTGTTATATTTCCGTCAATCCGTTACATCTATAGGAAAATACTTCAAATAGATTGTACTCTCTATATGCATGTGATCAACGTTTACTTAGGTTAGGTTAGGATAGGTTATACTTTTCATGTAAACTCAGTTAATAGGTAAAAGCTCTGGAGAAAACCCCATTTTTCTGGGTATCTGGCAACACTGCTAAGGGTAAATGACATATAGTGGGATTAACATGTGCGGTGATTAATTCCACTCTTCAGTACGATCATTATGATCTCTCGCTAATGCTTTCCTTGAAATAAATGGTTATCAAGATTAATAAAAGCATATATGCGGAATAAGGAGCTAAGGGAACAGGATACGCCAAACAGTCCAGTGTGGAAAAGGCTAGCAAGAAACAGCGACCCCAGATAGATGTGGGTTAAAGAAGAAGACCTTCCCTCACTCTTTTATTATTTTCATTGCGAAAGTTTTATATATATATATATATATATATATATATATATATATATATATATATATATATATATATATATATATATATATATATATATATATATATATATATATATATATATATATATATAATTCCTAACTGTTAGCATACAGCACTAAATAGTAAGGAAGCCCATCAGTGAAACAAACTTATAAAACAATGCTATATTTCGCATCCTAACTGGATCCCTTCTCAAGCAGTTGTGCTTGAGAAGCGATCCAGTTTGGATCCGAAATATAGAATTGTTTTATAAGTTTTGTTTCACTGATGGGCTTTCTTACTATATATATATATATATATATATATATATATATATATATATATATATATATATATATATATATATATATATATATATATATATATATATATATATATATATATATATATATATATATATATATATATATATATATATAGTGATGGCATTATTTATATCAAAGTCATCTGCTATATTATATAACGCTTTTACAACATTGTAAAATAATAGTGTAAATTATTTAGATGGAAATACAAAAAAAAAAAAAAAAATAAAATAAAAAGCCGAGATACAAAGGCGGAGGCACTCTCCTTTGTAGCGTATAAATAAACATGTGATACCGTAAACGACTTCCAATGTAACAGGGCTTCAGGTCTTTACGAAAGTGTCAGGGATTTGAGCTATCACCAAAACTATTTTTGGTATGCGATTAATGATAAGTTCGTATCGTGTTTATCTTAACATTGGCGTGTTTTCGTCTTCAGGCATTCGTAGGTCAGTTGCAAATTTGAATGGCATTGGTGGTCATGGGTAGAACTTCGTAATCTCAGGTTAGAGGTCGCCGTGAGGCTTCTACATCTTGGACATTAATGCTTGTGTGCTTCTATGCATCGTTTACGCCTTATGCCAGATCCAAACTGTAGTTATAGTAATGTTCCAGAGGCGTGGTAGGTACTTTTTGATACCGCTCGTTTAGCGCTAACATGTTTTGACGTTGCTATTTTGGCACTAAGCGTACCAAATCTAACCTAGTCAAATCAACTTAGTGCCATATCGCCAAAATCGTTTAGCTCCCAAAGGTTGTAGCCAAATGGTCCCATCCCGCCTACGGAACTGTCATAAATTCCCTCTGATCTGCCTAGAAATGTATGATGTATTAGTATTGTTACTATTGGTTGGTGACCCATGCAGGTTGGTGGATGGGGGAGCTGTGGCAACCTTTTATCCTCAGGTAGCTAAGAGGCGTGATCGATGTGTCTTTACTCCATGTGAAGGTTTGTGCATTGACTTAACCACCCCCTAAAAAGGGGGATTTCGACATTGAATGTAAAAAATAAAAAGCTGTCAGGTGGCGGTCTAAATGATGTGCAGGTTCGTAATAGTAATGCTTCTGCTGTAATGAAATTTGTTATGTCATCTTGTAGTTGTAAATTTATAGTACAATACGTCACAGGTTTCTTTGTATGGTTGTTGTACTGTGTACTATATCTGGTACTTTCATTTGACCAGTAGGCATGATGTATGAGCTGATCAGGCTCATATCCATAATACTAGTTTTAATTTTATGGGCATGTTTTCCCTCTCTCTCTATCTTTCATTGAGAGAAAGAGAGAGAAAAATGGCAAGTCCAATCCTGGTCGGAAAGTTAAACAGTCATAAGTTGAGTAGGTCGTAATCCCATTACCTAGTCATGTAACTCACTCTGGGATGTTTAGGGTGATTTTAGTTTGCCAGTAACATTTAACTTGACAGTCTTGATCTTTGTAAACAAGGCTAGACCATTAGGACTTCTTGCCATGTGGAGGATGTTTTACATCTTGCAAGTAGAGACTTGAACCCAACTGTGGAAGAAGTAGCTCATAAAAGTTACTCCTCCAGTTAAGGTTTTTGAAGGTTAAAAGAATATCAGATATAATCCCTTTGCAAGCTGCTTTCATCCTTTATTCCAACATTTAAGCTGGTTGCTTCTTATTTGTTCGCATCATTAAGCATAGAATTGTAATATATGTCATTAACGGTTGAAATATATGTATTGTAATCACGGGTTATATTAATTATTTTATGTGTTATGAGTAAGTGTATTGGAAGGAGCTACAGAACTAGGATATATATACCTGTCCTTGTCCATGAGGTCTTTGTGTATTAGATATTACAGGTGACTATATATTTTCATAGGGGTCCTTATTATGACTGCTTGCTATTCAGGAACTAATAAATGACATACAGTATTTCTGTTTTTACCATATTGTCACTGTCTATAAATAGAAATATCACACTCATCATAAAGAGAGGTAGACTCAAACACAGTCCTCTGGATTGACATCCATACTACAACTTGCCAAAGCTTATAAAGTAACATCACTCAGTATACTTCAGTATATTTGTATTCAATATATGTAGTTTGTAACATTTTTATTTGTAGAATGCTGTCTTTTATTATAATTCATAAGTCATATAATATATGGATTTTTTAGGGTACTTTTTTAGTAGCACCCATATTATAAATATAAACAAATTTCTTATCCAATATTGATGTCTTTCTAATTTTCAGGGTACCATTTTTAAAGAATGTGTTGCCGGTAACATCAACAGAACTTTCACTACAGAAGAAATGATAGATATAAGGTCTGCTTGAAATATATACAGGGTACGTCTGTATTGCAAGAGAGAAGGATCATCAAAATGTTTGTTGGAAGTGCTGTATGTGCTAAGTTGCCCCAAGCAACAATGAGTTTAAAGCAGGTAGTATTTCTTTTCCTTTTTTTAATTTAGATTTAATTATATTATTAGTGTATTATTTAGGTGTTATGTTATAGTAGCTGCCGTGGCCGGGACGCTAGTGTGAATGACTTTGATTTGTTGGGTCGAGACCCACTACAATCTGGGGTTAGAAAGGGCTTTCACTCAGCATAACTGTTGTACTTGCCAAAACCAAAGTCCTGCGAAAAAAAGGCAATTTCATATTTCTTAATAGAAAAGGGAGCTGTGATGTAAAGAGGATCATTTAAGTGTTATGTTTTCTTTATTTGAAATTGTTATATTTTCCATATGTAAAATATCCTTGAATATGATACTTTTTAGAGGTTGGCCACATATTAATATTTATCATTATTCTGCCTTATTTATAGCAGTTTTTTCCTCAAGCTCTTCTTGCATAATATTTCTTATTCTGGTATTTTTATCGCTCATCATAGTGCCCCTTAGGTTGGGATTAGACTATTTGGTGCCACCCTTTTGGCACTGCTCTTTTGGCACTAAACTGTTTTGCCATTGCCCTTTTGGCACTAAGCTGTTTTGGCTAGGGTTAGGTTAGGTTAGCTTAGTGCCAAATGGGCAGTGCCAAAGCAGTATAACGCCAAAAGAGAGGTGTCAAAAGGGCGGCACCAGAAAGTACCCGACCCCCCTTAGGTTAGTTGCAATGCAAACCTAGTCTCAGTCACTGTAAGCCTTTCTTGGGGGAACAGACATATGTTTGTAATTTTGACTCGTCCATTTGATTCAGTAAGGAGTAGCTCAGGAGGGTTTCATGATCTGTTCATATTTAATATTAGTATTATGTTAATATCTTATAATGCTGTATTCATTTATTGCGGATAAAGATTACTGTACGTAATTATTGAAATTGTATAGCTGCATATGTAAAGTTATTTATTCAATGGACATGAGTAAGATAATAATTTTCTGAAAGAAAGTTTACTGAAATGGACATGCATATTAAAGTACGTTTTTTAAGATATTATCGACACATTATATATTCCATATTTTTTTTTTATGAGCATGGCACTGGGATGGTCAAAGAAAATTGCCTTCATGGGGCGCAAGCACAAAGAAAACATAAAGCAAACTGAAGCGTCGATGAGCAGTAGCCTTCCTCATGCAGTTGGAGCTGCTTGGTAAACAGTTTAGAGGATAACAACAGAGCACTCAATTATATCATAGGGTGACCCATAAATTCCACCCTTGAAAATTCACTCCAGAAATTGCACCAGTGCAATTTCCTCCCCAAGAAAGTTTAGTATAGGTGAGGTAAGGTTAAGTTAGGGTAAGCTGCTATCTTCGAGTAAACAGTCATTTAGTTGTTGTGGGGTGGAAATTGCATGCGGGAATTTTCTAGGGTGCAGTTTTTGGGGTGAAATTTTCTTGGATGATATAAACTTGGAGCCATTTCATTGGTATAAAATGTAAAACAATTTGTGTTATGTATATAACTCTATTTCCAAATAGAAGGTAACAATGCCATCCTCTTTTCAGTAAGAATGTGAAAAAGCGGGGTCTCCTCTTACCCTGGCTATCCTCACCTCTACTTTCAGTTGTTTTGTGGTGATAAATAACCACAATAATAGTCTTTTCACTTGAAAGAAGTTTAAGCACTGTGATATAAGAAAAAGGGATATTTATTCTTACAGAAGGAACATTTGACATGTGTATTTGTACATAGCTATATCATTATTTTGTGACATAAGGTAAAAATTGCCCAGAGTATAACCAATGTATATCGTTTACAGTTTATGTTGCGTGCAGAAGCTATAAAATTATATCGAAATATCCTTCGACAGCTGCAGAAATTACCAGATAAGATCCAACGTAAAGAGATCAGAGATTGGGCTCGGGCAGAATTTGAAATTCATAGACATCAGGAAAAAGAGGTTAGATACTGGATTTTTAAGATAATTTTGTGAATTGTTGTTTGTTTATATTTATTTCATAAGCTTGCATGGAGTTTTGTGGTATCACAACTGTAATATAGCTCTCCTTAATTACTGAACTGTTCAAGACCCATGTCAGTTAGTTTATGTATTTTCTCCTGCCAAGGAAATAGGATTATAGCATTCGCTTCATATTGGAGAGGAAGAAAAAAATTCTTAGTAATATTGGAGTTTTACTTGCGGTATCAAAAGTGGTTTCTCTTATTTGTGAAGCAGTGCCTGTGAATTCGTGACACTGTGTTTGTTAAAACAGAGGAAGCATATTTATACCTATTCTGCTGCTTACATGTACTTGAATTCCCCACAATTATTTTAAATTACTTTCAGTATTACTTTCCCCGAAATAAAAATTCTGTATCGGATGACATGATAGGATATGAAAGCATATATAATGATGAACAGCACTGATTGTATTTGAAGTTTAGGAATGTTTGTATTGTTTATATTGATCAATTTTTACTTGCCTTTTCTCCAGTGTTCTTTTCATCCCTCGAAACTAACACTAGTTTTTATTTATTTTTATAATGGATGTTCACATGAATTATATTGTTTTTCCAGGAGGTGATAAAGCAACTCATTTTTCATGGCAAGCAGCAGTTAGAACAACTAGAAAAGGTGGTGAAGTTAGCAAACTCCTAATTCTCATTTTATTACCCCTACTGCACAAGCTAAAACAAATTATGACATGTAATATGAGAAGTTAATCAGTCATTTTCTCATTGAATATTCCTGGACTTATCTTTAAAGAAGAAGGAGAAAATTATTTTTTGTTTTGTTATATTTCATTGCATTTTGTCATTATATTGGGAACTTTGTGTGGTCACCATGGCAAAGTAGTAGCATTCTCAACTGAGTCGTCAGGTCGAGGGTTCGTGGCATGCCACAGATGAGGTTAGAAAGGGCATTCACTCAGGGTAACGACTGCACCTGTTAAAGCCAAAGTCATTTGCAAGAAGGCATCGTCCTAGCCCTTAGTTGAAAAGGGAGTCCATGACGTAAAACCGATCTCATATTGGAATCTTTGTAATGAGTGTAAGAACTTGATAATTTCCTTTGGAGAACCTTCCAAATAAGACTGACATCCTAACATTTATACTTCAAGTTATGTTCTTGAGTATTGACTTTTTCACGGGAAAGAGTGCCCTCCTCTCATTGTAAATATGTACATAACATTTGTGACTTTAGAAAGGTGTAGAGAAAAGTTTATACATATCTAGTATCACGTCTAAATATTCCATTTAAAAACGTGATGCCACGTAAACTTATCTGAAATCGGATTTCTAAGAAAATCAAATGTAATTTTGCAATGCATGTTTAATGCTTGCTTATTTTTTGTTTGCAAAGCAATATCTGAATTGAATGCATCTAAATACCGCAGTTCATTGTAAGGTATTTAACAAGTGATCGAGTTTCTTTTACATATGTTGTTTTTAGAGTAACAAATTGACTTATTTTATTGGAAAATATCGAGAAGGGACCTTACCGAAAGTTATCTCAAAAACAAGGATGTAAGTTGCTTGATTCAGCACAAATAGGAAAGGATACCTGCTAGGAAAGAGACGCCACTATTATCTAGAGGTATGTGATTAAATAAATCTGTAAAATGAGCCTTTGAGATATATTTCAGATGAATCCATTTATGTGATAAGCTTTTATGTGTTCATAATTCAGCAATAAATGCTTATCTGTTACAATACATTGTTACATTCGGGATATTTTGTATTCTGATCTAACCAGGGAAGATAATTTATTTATACTTTATCAGGAAACCTCATTCCTTCATACATCCTTTCGCTTGCCAGTCTGTTAGTTAACACAAGTTAATGTAATAAAATATGTATACATGTATCACGTATCTCTTATTTTTTATAATATTTTTTAAGCAGTCCTAAAATTTTTAGTAAATTTTTATATTTATTAATTCATCAGCAATCTCAATCATTGGTCCTCAGAAAGTACTAGTCGCATATACTGGTAGTTTTTTTTTCGTATTGGAGTGCCAGCCTATAATGGCATTGGTGCCAACTCAGCTGATATATTTTGCAAGTCCCTTAAATTCTTGGAGAGCAATGTTAAAAAACTTATATCTTAGTTTTGGTTGAGACATTGTTGTAGAACATATTCAGTATGTCTCCTGGTTTAGGATGAATGAAAGTAGTGAATTTTTGATACATATTTGCTTTATATTTATGTTAGTGAACCCAATTATAAGTGACATGTACATGTGTATGAAGATTTTCTTTTATGTTAGAGCCTCAGGAAGCACTGTATATAAGATGACAGGACACAAATGAATATATTTGTTACCAATAACCTAGTCATATATAAGAATAAGTAAACATTGTCTTATTAGACTGAAAATGCCATTTTCTGGCTCTGGTATTTAGATAAGATTTTGTATATATTACTTTTAGTTAAATATGTGTTGACCTTGATATTTGAGAGAAAAGTGACAGTATGACTTTAAGCATATATTAATCTTCTATAAAAATACTGTATTTGGAATCTGTATAATAATTGAGTAATACATCAGAATGCATTGTTGTAGAAATTTTGTAGTATTTTGGTTATTGCAGTATTTATATTATTGTGGCATTTATAGTGTTGTGACCGTAGTATCTGTAGTAATGGTAGTATTTTTTATTTAAGATTTTTCCAGTGTATTACTGATGCATTGATGATTGAAACGGGATTGATAATGGCACATAAAATGTCTAACGACAGCAACATTTCATATGTAACCTTTTTTTTTTTTTTTATGAGTGTGACACTGGGACAGGCAAGAAAACTGCCCCCAACAGGGCTAGGCACCAAAAAAATTTTGATGAAGAAAAAGTAGAAGTTTAAGGACAAGGCAGAAATAAGAGCATGATACATAATAGGAAAAGGACAGACTTGAAAAAATGGTTGAAGTAATGAAGACCTAGAGATATGGCAGGATTAGGACCTGAGATGAAGATAACTGCTATTTGAAGGACGATAGGTCATGAGCATTAGGAAAGACAGAAGGAGGAAAAGAAACAAGAAAGTGGAGGAGGAAGAACAAAAAAGAGGAAGCAAAGTTCCCTCATACCGTGCCCATCCTCACACTTTGCGGCAGCTGTTCTTTTCTCCCCTATTCCTTTTAACTGACTTTAAGAGCATACACGGAACTCAGCTCTTGGCTGTTGGGCCTCCTGCCTACTTTGTTGGTGACCCAAGCAGGGTGGTAGAGGCAACCTTTTAGCCTCAAGGAGCTAGAGGAGTAATTGAGGTATGTCTTGGATCGTGGCAAAGGATTGTTTCTTGGCTCGGCCACCCCTCTTACAAGGGGGAATAGGGACATGTATATTGATAGATATACTCTCCCCCCACCATATAGGAAGTTCAAGATATATTTTGTTTGCTTTTAGAAATCATGGATGTAACAGTAAAATGATGACAATCCCTGAAAGTGGCTGGGTGTTTGGGAGCTTAGGTTCCAGGGGCAGGGCTTTATTGGGGGTTTAGGGGGTGAAGACCATAGAAATTTCTGTTTTTAAATCTGAACCAGTGTAGTATTTAGCTAACTGAAAGAAAATTTCACCTATTTAAGTAAACTCTATTGACAAATTATTGTTGGGACTTTTGTGAGTCATAATTTTTCTTTTATGTGATTGATCATATAGTCTGCTGATTGGAAGAAAATTTCACCTTTTCAGATAAATTATGACTCATTCATGAAACTCATAATGGTTAGTTATGAATCACAAGTACCTTTTTTGACACTAGAAATAAAGGAATGGTCGTCTTAGGAAACTGCAATGATGCCATTGAAAATGTACATTTGGCATATGTATCAAGTAGAAAAAATAACTTTGTACCTGGCATTTGATGATTTTCATGAAAATCAACAACGTCTTTCTTACAGACAGTAAATTTTCAATACATGTCCTGGAATGATATATCAAGCAGATGAAAATTTTACCCAATAGTAATTGAGTGCCAAAGATCTGAGGTATATTTTTGCAAACAGGTAGGCAGAGAGATTTTGGAGACTTCCTGTATTTAATGTAAACTAGAAAAGGGTTCAACAAAGATTTCAGAATTTATGAAATGAAAAGTGTTCTTTGAAAGGTAATATGAGCAACTGATTGATTATAAACTGATCAGCCTAGCTTCTGAATCAAATTTCCTCCCATCTTATTCATGATTACAAGCATTAATAAGGTTTTTATTCTCACTTCTCGTATATCTATATATATAAAAGAGCCATATTTCCCTTTACAAGGGAGGTGGCTGAGTCAAGGCAAAGTACCTTGACTACATGGGAAGAAGATACAGATGAGGGGATTCGTAGTCCCCTTGTTCAGCCTTATTTAGTCTACTTTATGATATGCAGGAGAACACGGAGGAAGTATTCTTCACACCTTCCTCTTGTATAACAGCTAACCAATCCACTAGCTTGATCAAACATTTGCCTTTTAAAACCAAGACTAGTACAGCATGCAGCAGTTAATATGATAGTATCTTAAAGTAATTCAGAAGACCTTAAAGTGTTTATATATTATATGAGAAGTCTCATTAAAGTAAACTGATTATTTACCTGGTTTAAAAAAGTACACGACAGGTGAAGGCCGAGACAAGTCCAATGCATATAGTAGTAAAGGCCAGATGACAGTTGGAAATGTCCGCATATTCATAATCACCAACAGGTGATTATGAATATGTGCATAACTATGTATATTAATTAGTTCTTTGTAAAATGTATGTTTTAGAAATGTAGTCATGGTAAAAGCATGGCCAAGAGTACTTGGTCTGCCTGCTGTTTCACTGTCAGGGCGAAAACTGTATGTATATTAATTAGTTCTTTGTAAAATGTATGTTTTAGAAATGTAGTCATGGTAAAAGCATGGCCAAGAGTGCTTGGTCTGCCTGCTGTTTCACTGTCAGGGCGTGTATACATAAAAAGGGTCATAAAGAAACTCGGTGAAAAGTCACTGACTTTACATCACACAAAGCTGAACCTAAGTTTGGTCAAGTCATGATACCATACCACAGGGACATAATATGATGACACTCCTTCCTCTCCATCACACACTTGCTTATCTTTTCCCTCACCAACAAAGCCTGGCCTTCGCACCTCGCCTTTATTTTTCAACTTTGTTTCACTCAGTGCTAACACGTACATCCTTCTTTTCCCGAATATGCTACCATTTTCCTCCCTTTAACTCATGACACAACCAGGCACATTCAGACACCAAAGTACTAAGGTTCTGGCAGGAGTTCTTCTGCTAGGATACCTGATGTACCTTGACTCATGCCAAGAAAAAAATACATAGAGGAGTTTTCATAGTCTTATTGCTCCACCCCATTTGGTTAACTTTCACAGCATGCAGGGGAACATGGAGGCAGTATTGTTATCTCCACATCCCAGATAAAGAAAGAAGAAATTGCTTATTAAAAGATAAGCTAAGGAAAGTGAGCATGGGAGGCAGAGGCTATTCAACACCTCAGTTAGATGGAGTCCACCCAAATTACAAGATAGAAAGGAGAATTTGTAGAGAAAGAGATAAATAGAAAGTGATCGTGAGAGGCAGAGGCTGCTAAACACCTCACTTGTATTAAATCCACCCATCTCTCTCTTTCTCTACACACAAGTGCAAGAAGGCCCAAGCTTGACTACTCAACAGAAGGAGTAGAACTTCAAGAAACAGAGAATGAGAGAGATCCAGGAGTAAACATACTGGCAGATTTATCTCCAGAAATGCATATAAATTGTATAGTAAGGGCAGCATATACTTTCTTATCAAATGTAAGGGTAGCCTTCAGGTACATGGGCAAGGAAATGTTCGGAAATATTTTTGTAACCTATGTGAGGTCAAAGCTTGAATATGCAGCCCCTTTTAGAATCCACACTTGAAAAAGCACGTAGTTAATCTGGAAAAAGTTCAGAGACATGCCACGAAACTGGTGTCAGAAATACGCAATCTCAGTTATGAGGAGAGGCTGAGGGAATTAGATTTACCATCATTCGAAGCTAGAATTGAGGGGGGATATGGTGACGGTTTTTAAATTCCTTCATGGTTATGACAGAGTGAAAAAGGATCGATATATTGATATGGCTAGCACTAGAACTAGAGGTCATAGTTTGAAGCTTCGTAAGAAAATGTCTTTGCAGGATGAAAGGAAGTACTTTTTTTAGTGTATGAATAGTTGATAGTTGGAATTCGCAAAGCGAGGAGGTAGTTAATGCTAACTCAATCCATAGTTTTAAGGACAAGTATGATGAGTATCATTTCATGGCAATACTACAACTGAAAGTTCTTCTGGACTTAAATAAGGTTGTCCAGGAAAGTTTGATGTTAAGTCTTCCTTTAGTTACGGCCCTTTTTCAATGCCTACATCAACACCGAATATATTTGGATATTCGTTACACATCTCTTACTATCCCTTCAAATCTGACAATTCACAACACTTGAAGTCTCTGTTTCAATTTACTTTTTGTTTTCTTCGTTCCCAGGCCCGATGAGGGCAAATTTTTTTTTTTTTTTGTCCCGTCCTAGTATCACAATCATAAAAAAAGTACAAAATTGAACCGACCAGGAGACGGGAAGTTACGAGCTTTGGGCTCTTTCCCGTAAGCACAATTATTCTGCCTGAGAGTAGAGACACTGAGGACATGAGGAGGAACTATCCAAAAGGAGATTTACATCAAAGTGAATGAGCTTTTTGCAGTTATTGACTGGAGAACCTTATTTTAAAACAAATCTGTACAAGACATGTATGACATCTTTTGTGAGAAATATGGGAAGATAGTAGATTGCTGCATACCTGTCACCAAAGTAGGTGTAATTCATGCCAGAGAGAAATGGTTCGATAATGAGTGTAAAAGAGCTAAGGAGTAGAGAGACAAATGCTGGAAAAGGTATAGGAGGAGAAAAAACATAAATGTCTGGCAAACCTACAAAAGAGCAAGAATTGATTACCTAAGTTAATGAAGAGAGGCAGAGAGAGACTATGAGAGGGACATCACCAGGAAGGCTAAAGAAAATCCCAAGCTTTTCCACAGCTTTATCAGAGGAAAACTGAAGGTAAAAGAACAGGTTTTAAGACTTAAGAGAGCGGATGGAAGCATCACTGAGACAGATGAAGAGATCTGCAAAGAATTGAACAAGGAGTTTCAGTCAGTATTTACAGTAGAAGACACCCTACCCCCTCAGATTGCAGAGATAGAAGCTCATGGGCCGGTATTAGAGAACATCAACCTTACAGCCACAGAGGTATGCAAAGCGCTGATGGAGTTAGATGTTCATAAAGCTACAGGTCCTGATGATATATCCCCTCATGTACTTAAAAAATGCACACAATCAATATTAGTGGCACTAAGTATCATATTTAATATCACTGGAGTCAGGGGAGATTCCAAGATGCTGGAAGCAAGCAAACGTGTTACCTATCTTCAAAAAGGGAAGGAGGGATACGGCTCTAAACTATAGAGCAGTTTCCTTGACCAGCATAGTAGGAATCCTTCAACTTTTTGTCAGTGAGGCAACATGGCTTCAGAGAAGGTAGATCAACAGTAACAAACTTATTAGAATTTTATGATGAGGTAAGTCGAATCTTACAGGAAAGAGAGGGCTGGGCAGATTGCATATTCCTAGACTTCCAGAAAGCGTTTGGCACTGTTCCACATGGGAGACATATTAGGAAGCTGCAAGCAATGGCTAGAATAGGTGGAAATGCCTTGGAATGGATAAAAGCCTACTTAGAAGGAAGGGAACAGAGGGTTAGAGGAAGACACTCAGTGTGTGAATGGAGAAGAGTTTGTAGTGGAGTTCCACAGGGTTCAGTTTTAGGGCCACTTTTGTTCCTTGCATATGTAAATGACCTACCAGAGTCTGTAAAGTCATTCGTGAATATTCAAGTTTTGGCCTCAATTAGGTTACTTAAATATTTCTGAACATTTTCTTGTCCATGTGCCTGAAGGCTACCCTTACATTTGATAAAAAGGCATATGCTGCCCTTACTATGCCATTTATATGTATTTCTGGAGATCAGTATGTTTACTCCTAGATCTCTCTCATTTTCTGTCTCTTGAAGTTGTACTCCAGCCACCGAGTAGTCAAGTTTGGGCCTTCTTGCACTTGTACCCATTCTCATTACCTTACATTTTGAAGTATTGAATTTCATTAGCCACTTTTCTGACCACTCATGCAGACTATTTAGAAGTTCCTGAAGTTCTCTACCATTGTTCTCGTTTCCTACTTTCTTCACAATCTTTGCATCATCTGCAAACATATTCACGAATGAATTTACAGACTCTGGTAGGTCATTTACATATAAAAGGAACAAAAGTGGCCCTAAAACTGAACCCTATTTAACTCCACTACTAACTCTTCTCCATTCAGACACTGTCTTACTCTAACCCTCTGTTCCCTTCCTTCTAAGTAATTGCTACTATATCTGCCTTACTGTTGTGAATCCCTCCTTCCCTTTTTGAAGATAGGTATCACATATGCTTGTTTCCAGCATCTTGGAATCTCCCCTGACTCCAGTGACTTTTTAAATATGATACTTAGTGCCACTGATATTGAGTTTGCGCATTTTTTAAGTACATGAGGGGATATGTCATCAGGACCTGTAGCTTTATGAACATCTAAATCCATCAGCGCTTTGCATACCTCTGTGGCTGTAAGGTTGATGTTCTCTAATACCGGCCCTTGAGCTTTTCTCTCTGCAATCTGAGGGGATGGGGTATTTTCTACTGTAAATACTGACTGAAACTCCTTGTTCAATTCTTTGCAGATCTCTTCATCCATATCAGTGATGCTTCCATCCTCTCTCTTTAGCCTTAAAACCTGTTCTTTTACCTTCAGTTTTCCTCTGATAAAGCTGTGGAAAAGCTTGGGATTCTCTTTAGCCTTCCTGGTGATGTCCCTCTCATAGTCTCTCTCTGCCTCTCTCCATTTACTTAGGTAGTCATTTCTTGCTCTTTTGTAGGTTTGCCAGGCATTTATGTTTTTTCTCCTCCTATACCTTTTCCAGCATTTGTCTCTCCACTCCTTAGCTCTTTTACACTCATTATCGAACCATTTCTCTCTTGCATGAATTACACCTACTTTGGTGACAGGTATGCAGCAATCTACTATCTTTCCATATTTCCCACAAAAGATGTCATACATTTCTTGTACAGATTTGTTGTAAAATAAGGTTAGCCAGTCAATAACTGCAAAAAGCTCATTCATTTTGATGTAATCTCCTTTCGGATAGTTCCTTCTCATGTCCTCGGTGCCTCTACTCTCAGGAAGAATATCTTCAATGATATACTCCATCAACAACACACAGTGGTCACTCTTTTCAATTGGTGGTTCATACTCAATTTTTTCAATATCCAACACATTATCTGTGAATGCAAGATCAAGTAGTGATGGCTCATCCACACCCCTGGCCCTCGTTGGTTCCATTGCATGTTGATGTAATAAATTCCCTTGTACGCAATCTAGGAATCTTGCCCCGAATGAGTCCTCACCACTGTGTGGGTCAAGATTTATCCAATCTATCTCTTTATGATTAAAATCTCCCATAATCAAAATCCTACATTTTCTCTCCCGTGCCATGTTAACAACTGAGTTTATGACTTCAATAGTACCTATATGACTTTCCTCATAAACTTCAAGCCTATTCTGGTTCCTTGGTGGGTAATATACCCAGGTTTTAAGGCTAAAGAGAGCGGATGGAAGCATCACTGAGACGGACGAAGAGATCTGCAAAGAATTGAACAAGGAGTTTCAGTCAGTATTTACAGTAGAAAATACCCCACCCCCTCAGATTGCAGTGATAGAAGCTCAAGGGCCGGTATTAGAGAACATCAACCTTACAGCCACAGAGGTATGCAAAGCGCTGATGGATTTAGATGTTCATAAAGCTACAGGTCCTGATGACATATCCCCTCATGTGCTTAAAAAATGCGCAAACACAATATCAGTGGCACTAAGTATCATATTTAAGGAGTCATTGGAGTCGGGGGAGATTCCAAGATGCTGGAAACAAGCAAATGTGATACCTATCTTCAAAAAGGGAAGGAGGGATACGGCTCTGAACTATAGACCAGTTTCCTTGACCAGCATAGTTTGCAAACTTATGGAGAAACTACTAAGGAAACATATCTCTCTTCACTTGGAATCCTTCAACTTTTTGTCAGTGAGGCAACATGGCTTCAGAGAAGGAAGATCAACAGTAACAAACTTATTAGAATTTTATGATGAGGTAAGCCAAATCTTACAGGAAAGAGAGGGCTGGGCAGATTGCATATTCCTAGACTTCCAGAAAGCGTTTGACACTGTTCCACATGGGAGACTTATTAGGAAGCTGCAATCAATGGCTAGAATAGGTGGAAATGTCTTGGAATGGATAAAAACTTACTTAGAAGGAAGGGAACAGAGGGTTAGAGTAAGACACTCAGTGTCTGAATGGAGAAGAGTTAGTAGTGGAGTTCCACAGGGTTCAGTTTTAGGGCCACTTTTGTTCCTTGTATATGTAAATGACCTACCAGAGTCTGTAAATTCATTCATGAATATGTTTGCAGATGATGCAAAGATTGTGAAGAAAGTAAAAAACGAGAACAATGGTAGAGAACTTCAGGAGGATCTAAATAATCTGCATGAGTGGTCAGAAAAGTGGCTAATGAAATTCAATACCTCAAAATGTAAGGTAATGAGAATGGGTACAAGTGCAAGAAGGCCCAAGCTTGACTACTCGGTGGCTGCAGTACAACTTCAGGAGACAGAAAATGAGAGAGATCTAGGAGTAAACATATTGGCAGATTTGTCTCCAGAAATACATATAAATGGCGTAGTAAGGGCAGCATATGCATTCTTATCAAATGTAAGGGTAGCCTTCAGGCACATGGACAAGGAAATGTTCAGAAATATTTATGTAACCTATGTGAGGCCAAAACTCGAATATGCAGCCCCCTTTTGGAATCCGCACTTGAAAAAGCACATAGCTAAGCTTGAAAAAGTTCAAAGACATGCCACGAAACTGGTGCCAGAAATACGCAATCTCGGTTATGATGAGAGGCTGAGGGAATTAGACTTGCCATCACTCGAAGCTAGAAGAGTAAGGGGGGATATGGTGACAGTCTTTAAATTCCTTCATGGTTATGATAGAGTGGATAGGGATCGATATTTCGATATGGCTGGCTCTAGAACTAGAGGTCATAGTTTGAAGCTTCGGAAGAAAACTTGTTTGCAGGATGTAAGGAAATACTTTTTCAGTGTAAGAGTAGTTGATAATTGGAATTCGCTAAGCGAGGAGGTAGTTAATGCTACCTCAATCCATAGTTTTAAGGACAGGTATGATAAGTATCACTAAGTCTAAAAATGGAACCGATCAGGAGACGGGAAGATACGAGCTTTGGGCTCTTTCCCGTAAACACAATTAGGTAATCACAATTAGGTAATCACAACAGTTATTATTATGCTCTCTGACCCAGTATTTATGCAAGCAACAAGAAATTCCTTGAACTCCCTTTCTATAGCCAAGTTTATTTCTTCTACTTGAATCCTTTCACTTATTAGCAGTGCTATCCCTCCACCAGTCCTCTCAGATCTTTCAACCCTTAATATTCTGAAGCCCTTAGGAAAAACTGTGACACTTTTTATGTCCTCACCCAACTTAGTCTCTGTAATTGCTACTATATCTGCCTTACTGTTGTGAATCCTATCTTTTAATTCTGCTGCCTTACCAGCTAATCCATCAGCATTTGTGTATAACAATCTTAATGAGGCCCCATCCCCTGTGCTTACCTAATTGCTTACCTAATTGTGTTTACGGGAAAGAGCCCAAAGCTCGTATCTTCCCATCTCCTGATCGGTTCCATTTTATACTTAGTGATACTTATCATACCTGTCCTTAAAACTATGGATTGAGATAGCATTAACTACCTCCTCGCTTAGCCAATTCCAATTATCAACTACTCTTACACTGAAAAAGTATTTCCTTACATCCTGCGAAGACGTTTTCTTACGAGGCTTCAAACTATGACCTCTAGTTCTAGAGCCACCCATATCAAAATATCGATCCCTATCCACTCTATCATAACCATGAAGGAATTTAAAGACTGTCACCATATCCCCCTGTGTGATTGCCTAATTGTGTTTACGGGAAAGAGCCCAAAGCTCGTATCTTCCCGTCTCCTGATCGGTTCCATTTTTAGACTTGGTGAAACTTATCGTACCTGTCCTTAAAACTATGGATTGAGATAGCATTAACTACCTCCTTGCTTAGCGAATTCCAATTATCAACTACTCTTACACTGAAAAAGTATTTCCTTACATCCTGCAAACAAGTTTTCTTACGAAGCTTCAAACTATGACCTCTAGTTCTAGAGCCAGCCATATCGAAATATCGATCCCTATCCACTCTATCATAGCCATGAAGGAATTTAAAGACTGTCACCATATCCCCCCTTACTCTTCTAGCTTCGAGTGATGGCAAGTCTAATTCCCTCAGCCTCTCATCATAACCGAGATTGCGTATTTCTGGTACCAGTTTCGTGGCATGTCTTTGAACTTTTTTCAAGCTTAGCTATGTGCTTTTTCAAGTGCGGATTCCAAAAGAGGGCTGCATATTCGAGTTTTGGCCTCACATAGGTTACATAAATATTTCTGAACATTTCCTTGTCCATGTGCCTGAAGGCTACCCTTACATTTGATAAGAATGCATATGCTGCCCTTACTACGCCATTTATATGTATTTCTGGAGACAAATCTACCAGTATGTTTACTCCTAGATCTCTCATTTTCTGTCTCTTGAAGTTGTACTCCAGCCACCGAGTAGTCAAGCTTGGGCCTTCTTGCACTTGTACCCATTCTTATTACCTTACATTTTGAGGTATTGAATTTCATTAGCCACTTTTCTGACCACTCATGCAGATTATTTAGATCCTCCTGAAGTTCTCTACCATTGTTGTCGTTTTTTACTTTCTTCACAATCTTTGCATCATCTGCAAACATATTCATGAATGAATTTACAGACTCTGGTAGGTCATTTACATATACAAGGAACAAAAGTGGCCCTAAAACTGAACCCTGTGGAACTCCACTACTTACTCTTCTCCATTCAGACACTGAGTGTCTTACTCTAACCCTCTGTTCCCTTCCTTCTAAGTAAGTTTTTATCCATTCCAAGACATTTCCACCTATTCTAGCCATTGATTGCAGCTTCCTAATAAGTCTCCCATGTGGAACAGTGTCAAACGCTTTCTGGAAGTCTAGGAATATGCAATCTGCCCAGCCCTCTCTTTCCTGTAAGATTTGGCTTACCTCATCATAAAATTCTAATAAGTTTGTTACTGTTGATCTTCCTTCTCTGAAGCCATGTTGCCTCACTGACAAAAAGTTGAAGGATTCCAAGTGAAGAGAGATATGTTTCCTTAGTAGTTTCTCCATAAATTTGCAAACTATGCTGGTCAAGGAAACTGGTCTATAGTTCAGGGCCGTATCCCTCCTTCCCTTTTTGAAGATAGGTATCACATTTGCTTGTTTCCAGCATCTTGGAATCTCCCCCGACTCCAGTGACTCCTTAAATATGATACTTAGTGCCACTGATATTGTGTTTGCGCATTTTTTAAGCACATGAGGGGATATGTCATCGGGACCTGTAGCTTTATGAACATCTAAATCCATCAGCGCTTTGCATACCTCTGTGGCTGTAAGGTTGATGTTCTCTAATACCGGCCCTTGAGCTTCTGTCACTGCAATCTGAGGGGGTGGGGTATTTTCTACTGTAAATACTGACTGAAACTCCTTGTTCAATTCTTTGCAGATCTCTTCGTCCGTCTCAGTGATGCTTCCATCCGCTCTCTTTAGCCTTAAAACCTGTTCTTTTACCTTCAGTTTTCCTCTGATAAAGCTGTGGAAAACCCTGGGATTTTCTTTAGCCTTCCTGGTGATGTCCCTCTCATAATCTCTCTCTGCCTCTCTCCTTTTACTTAGGTAGTCATTTCTTGCTCTTTTGTAGGTTTGCCAGGCATTTATGTTTTTTCTCCTCCTATACCTTTTCCAGCATTTGTCTCTCCACTCCTTAGCTCTTTTACACCCATTATCGAACCATTTCTCTCTGGCATGAATTACACCTACTTTGGTGACAGGTATGCAGCAATCTACTATCTTCCCATATTTCTCACAAAAGATGTCATACATTTCTTGTACAGATTTGTTGTAAAATAAGGTTCTCCAGTCAATAACTACAAAAAGCTCATTCATTTTGATGTAATCTCCTTTCGGATAGTTCTTCCTCATGTCCTCAGTGCCTCTACTCTCAGGAAGAATGTCTTCAATGATATACTCCATCAACAACACACAGTGGTCACTCTTTCCAATTGGTGGTTCATACTCAATATTTTCAATATCCAACACATTATCTGTGAACACTAGATCAAGTAGTGATGGCTCATCCCCACCCCTGGCTCTTGTTGGTTCCATTACATGTTGGTGTAGGAAATTCCCTTGTACACAATCTAGGAATCTTGCCCCAAATGAGTCCTCACCACTGTGTGGGTCAAGATTTATCCAATCTATCTCTTTATGATTAAAGTCTCCCATAATCAAAGTCCTAAATTTTTTCTCCCGTGCCATGTTAACAACTGAGTTTATGACTTCAATAGTACCTATATGACTTTCCTCATAAATTTCAAGCCTATTTTGGTTCCTTGGTGGGTTGTATACAACAGTTATTATAATGCTCTCTGACCCAGTATTTATGCGAGCAACAAGAAATTCCCTGAACTCACTTTCTATAGCCAAGTTTATTTCTTCAACTTGAATCCTCTCACTTATGAGCAGTGCTATCCCTCCACCAGTCCTCTCAGATCTTTCGACCCTTAGTATTCTGAAGCCCTTAGGAAAAACTGTGACACTGTTTATGTCCTCACTCAACTTAGTCTCTGTAATTGCTACTATATCTGCCTTACTGTTGTGAATCCTATCTTTTAATTCTACTGCCTTACCAGCTAATCCATCAGCATTTGTGTATAACAGTCTTAATGAGGCCCCATCCCCTGATCTTCTGTCATTATCTTCTTTATCTCCCCTTTGTCTGGAAGTATTCTGTAACGAAAATTTTTCTTCTCTTCTTCATTTCTTTTATCATTTAACCTTCTTGCCTCTTGCAACAAGTTTTTGATCTTTCTCATCTCTTCCTGTGTTCAGTATCGTCTAATGAACACTTCTTTGCATTCTTGAAGGTCTTTTAGACTTTTTTTTCTCAACAATATTTCCCTACATGTTTCCCCTCTCTCAAAGGTTACTTTTGTTGGTCTCGGCTTTCCTTCCCTCGAATATTTACCTAGTTGGTGTATGTTTACAATATCCTCAGGACCACATACTACTCCAAGCTTTCTTATCAGGTCTACAACGCTAGCTTTATTTTCTTCAAGTCTCCTCTGCCATGTTGGCTCCTGGGATTCACTTATGCCTGAGATTACCACTGTCTTCTCCTTATCAAGTGCCTGTCTGATGAGTGGGTTTGCCCTTTCCATCACAACGTCTTTCATTTTTTCGATTACTGTCTCTTTATAGTCAACTGTTTGTATGTTTTCCAGTGCCACCACCTTTACAGCCTCTTTTACTGCCACATTTCCCTTTAGTGCATCAGCAAAGGACGTTTTCATGGCATCATTTTCCATATTCAGCTCCTGGAACTCTTTTCTGAACTGTTCAATGTTTTCCTTAATCTGAACATTCCAAGCAGCAATCTCGTCTCTCTCAGAAGAGAGCAGTGAACTAACATCTAATTCCTTTAGGTTGTCATTCAGCTGTTTGTTTTTATCTTCTTGTTTAGAAATTCTAGATTCTAGTTGACTCTTTTCCCCTTCCAGCTTCTTTATTCTTTTTTCTAGTTCCTTTCTCTCCTGCCCTTGTGCCTTATTTGCTTCCTCCAAAGATCTTATTTGTTCTCTGAGTGTTTCATTCTCTTTCATTTCTCCATCCATATTCCGAATTTTATCATCAAGGCTTATAACCATTTCCTCTAACTTCTTGATTCTCTGTTTAAGTCCTCTGATGACTACCCCTTCTCCCGACCCATGGGTGGGAGAGGTTTGGGACAGAGATGACTTCATTTTTATGTTCTCCCTCTCACAGAATATAGAAAGAAGACGAGAAAGAGGAAAACAAAAGAGAAGAGAAAAACTTCTAATTTAGCTTCACACAGAATTTTTATATCTCCATATAAGTGCTATTTAGTGACTCAGTTTGTCTCCTTTCTGGTAACACACATCTTAACTTAAAAACTTGACCATGGTAATTTAAGTATAAAAATAAAAAGAAAAACAAAAGTCAAACCTGA
This sequence comes from Halocaridina rubra, assembly GCA_037179515.1. NCBI lineage: Eukaryota > Metazoa > Arthropoda > Malacostraca > Decapoda > Atyidae > Halocaridina > Halocaridina rubra. The sequence goes on from JAXCGZ010011792.1 coordinate 30,968, forward strand.
AGGAAAATTCGAATTTGTGTTTGAGGTGGCACCCACCTGTTTCTGTTATATATTCTTCCTAACTGATAAACTGACTTGCTAACCAAGATATGTTATCACGGGATTAGACTTTACATTTAACTCAATATATATACAAAATAACAAAATAGTAAAAGAGAAAGCTAAAAGAAAAGCAAAAAAAATGAAGAAAATAAGACTGCTGTACTACTTGGCAACTTAACTCAGTACTGTTGACAGGTGGGTATTTGGTAATTTTTTTTTCTTTTATTATTCAATTTTTTCGTGTATCAAACTAACTAACTAGTTAATATAAATGGGAAGGATACTGATTTTAACAATATATAGAACCACAGGATCAGGTAAACGGCTTAAGAGCTTTCCCCAGTTTCCACAAAAAATTAGGTAATGTGATGTGTTGGCTCCACTTCTGGCAACTCTTCTAGATTTCCCTCAAGGCAGAACTGGACGGCAGCTTCTCTCTCTTCCTCACGAAAAAGTTCTCAATTTTTTTCCTTTAATATGAACAGTCTCGTCTTACAACAAATATAAGTTTTTGTACTCACAATACTCTGCAGGATTTCAGATTTATGGAAATTATGGTAAAGTTTTCCACTAAGCACTTAGTCACTCGAAACAGTTAAAAATTTAAGAGGAGCAATTTCGTGTGTCACTGAACGCGCGGATGTGTGTGTGTGTGTGTGTGTGTGTGTGTGTGTGTGTGTGTGTGTGTGTGTGTGTGTGTGTGTGTGTAATTACCTAATTGTGTTTACGGGAAAGAGCCCAAAGCTCGTATCTTCCCGTCTCCTTATCGGTTCCAGTGATACTTATCATACCTGTCCTTAAAATTATGGATTGAGATAGCATTAAGTACCTCCTCGCTTAGCCAATTCCAATTATTAACTACTCTTACACTGAAAAAGTATTTCCTTACATCCTGCAAAGAAGTTTTCTTACGAAGCTTCAAACTATGACCACTAGTTCTAGAACCAGCCATATCAAATAATCGATCCCTATCCACTCTATCATAACCATGAAGGAATTTAAAGACTGTCACCATATCCCCCCTCAATCTTGTAGCTTCGAGTGATGGTAAGTCTAATTCCCTCAGCCTCTCATCATAACTGAGATTGCGTATTTCCGGCACCAGTTTCGTGGCATGTCTTTGAACTTTTTCAAGCTTAGCTATGTGCTTTTTCAAGTGCGGATTCCAAAAGGGGGCTGCATATTCGAGTTTTGGCCTCACATAGGTTACATAAATATTTCTGAACATTTCCTTGTCCATGTGCCTGAAGGCTACCCTTACATTTGATAAGAAGGCATATGCTGCCCTTACTATGCCATTTATATGTATTTCTGGAGATCAGTATGTTTAATCCTAGATCTCTCTCATTTTCTGTCTCTTGAAGTTGTACTCCATCCACCGAGTAGTCAAGCTTGGGCCTTTGTGCACTTGTGCCCATTCTCTGAGAATGGGCACAAGTGCAAGAAGGCCCAAGCTTGACTACTCGGTGGCTGGAGTACAACTTCAAGGGCCAGAAAATGAGAGAGATCTAGGAGTAAACTTACTGGCAGATTTGTCTCCAGAAATACATATAAATGGCATAGTAAGTGCAGCATATGCATTCTTATCAAATGTAAGGGTAGTCTTTAGGCACATGGACAAGGAAATGTTCAGAAATATTTATGTAACCTATGTGAGCCCAAAACTCGAATATGCAGCCCCCTTTTGGAATCCACACTTGAAAAAGCACACAGCTAAGCTTGAAAAAGTTCAAAGACATGCCACGAAACTAGTGTCAGAAATACGCAATCTCAGTTATGATGAGAGGCTGAGGGAATTAGACTTACCATCACTCGAAGCTAGAAGATTGAGGGGGGGATATGGTGACAGTCTTTAAATTCCTTCATGGTTATAATACCAACAATACACCTGCCAACAGTACTGAGTTAAGTTGCCAAGTAGTACAGCTGTCTTATTTTCTTCATTTTTTTTCTTTTCTTTTAGCTTTCTCTTTTACTATTTTTTTTTATTTTTGTATATATATTGAGTTAAATGTAAAGTCTAATCCTCTGATAGCATATCTTGGTTAGCAAGTGAGTTCATCAGTTAGGAATAATATAGAGCAGTAACAGGTGGGCGCCTCTTCAGACACAAATTCGAATTTTCCTTCAGGTTTGACTTTTGTTTTGTTGCATTTTTTTCTTTTTCTTTTTATCCTCAAATTACCATAGTCAAATTTTTAAGTTAAGATGTGTGTTACCAGAAAAGAGATAAACTGAGTCACTAAATAGCACTTTTATGGAGATATAAAAATTCTGTGTGAAGCTTAAATAAAAGTTTTTCTTTTTTTTCACTCTTTCTCTTCTTCTTTCTATATTCTGTGAGAGGGAGAACATAAAAATGAGACCATCTCTGTCCCAAACCTCTCCCACACATGGGTTGAGAGGAGGGGTAGCTATTAGGAGACTAAAACAGAAAATCAAGGATTTAGAGGCAATGGTTATAAGCCTTGATGAAAAAATTCGGAATATGGATGGAGAAATGAAAGAGAATGAAACACTCAGAGAGGAAATAAGATCTTTAGAGGAAGCAAATAAAGCACAAGGGCAGGAGAGAAAGGAACTAGAAAAAAGAATAAAGGAGCTGGAAGGGGAAAAGAGTGAACTAGAAACTAGAATTTCTAAACAAGAAGATAAAAACAAACAACTGAATGACAACCTAAATGAATTAGATGTTAGTTCACTGCTCTCTTCTGAGAGAGACGAGATTGCTGCTTGGAATGTCCAGATTAAGGAAAATATTGAACAGTTTAGGAAAGAGTTCCAGGAGCTGAATATGGAAAATGATGCCATGAAAACTTCCTTTGCTGATGCACTAAGGGGAATGTGGCAGTAAAAGAGGCTGTAAAGGTGGTGGCACTGGAAAACATACAAACAGTTGACTATAAAGAGGTGAGGAGAATGCCATTAAAAATCGCGAGAAAAGTGAAGGTTTTATTACTCAAACTTAGATGTCCGACATGGCGTGTTCTACCTCAGGAAACACAACAAAACAATAGCGCAATGCAAAGCGCACAAATTAATCAGCACAAAAGTTATACATAACATTCCCCCCTCCAAGAAAAAACATACAAAATTTATCAAAAATGGATCAGAAAAATATCAACATACAAAAATCATTATACAGAAATATCAATATATTATGGCAACAAAAGACATTACAAATTTAATTTTTCTGGTGCCTTAATAATTCTCTTTGATCTCCGTAATACTGGAGATGGTGATACAATCTGTTTATCATTCACACCACACCTTTCAGTTTCTGAGACTGTGTCTTCAGACTCAATGCAATTACTATTAGGTTGAACTGAAACATCACACTTTTGTGAAGATACTTCAACATCATTAGTGGAACTAGAGGCATTGGAATAATTACTTACATTCGAAGAAACTAAGGGCATTGGAGACTCTCTAGGTGTTTTAATACAAGTACCAGTGAATCTAGACATAAGCTGATCATGATGCCTCTTCCATGATATATTACCAAAATCATGAACTTGCACCAAATAATTTCTTACACCAAGCACTTCAATAATTTTGCCTTCAATCCAAGTCTCTCCCTTCCCAAAATTTTTAGCAAAAACTGCATCACCAACATTGTACATATTTGTCCCTTCGGAGAAAACTTTCTTTGACAATTTTTCCAGGTCTCTGTCTTTGTTAGGGGAACATTTTACAGATACTAAAGTTGTTTTAAAACATCTTCCAAATAGTAACTCTGCTGGTGATTTACCTATACCACTATGCATACTCTTTCTATAATTGTACAAAAATCTACAGATTCTAGTATTCAACGATCCACTGTTGAATTCATTTAAGCCCTCTTTTAAAGTTCGAACTGCTCTTTCCGCCAACCCATTAGATGATGGATTGTATGGGACAGGAGTTAAATGTTGAATACCATTTTTCTTATAAAAAGCTTTAATCTACTCAGACTCAAAATATGGTGCATTATCCGAGACAACAATGTCTGGAATACCAAAATTAGAAAATGTTTTTCTAAGTAATTCAATGGTAACACTTGAAGTCATTGAACTAGTAACCTGAACATCTAGAAACTTAGAATATGCATCTACAATTACAAGAAAATATTTGTTATCTATGGGTCCAGCATAGTCAATGTGAAGTCTTGACCATGCCTTATCAGGGGTAGACTATGACAACGCAGGAGCTTGGTTTGGTTGAAATTTTTTAAAACAAACTGGACAATTCTTTGTAATTTCAGAAATATCTTGGTCAATTTTAGGCCACCAAACCCAATTCCTAGCTTCTGCTTTCATCACATTTATCCCATTATGACCACTATGTAAGTGCTCAAGTATTTTACATCTTAAGCTGGTAGGTATTACAATTCTGTTTCTGTACAAAATTACATTGTCATATAAACTAAGATCAGACTTAACAGAACTATATTCATGTAATCTCAAATCATTTGTAGACCAACCAAATCTTATATTATGCATGAGTTGACCCAAAACCTCATCTTTCTGAGTACAATTTCTGATTTTTGAAAAAGAAATATCTTCAAAATCTAAAGCTTCAACTAACTTAATGCATTCATTTGGAGTCATGGATTTATGATCATCATCAATAGGCAACCTGGTAAGGGCATCAGCCACAACATTTTCTTTACCCACTTTGTAAGTAAGCTCAAAATCATATTGAGAGAGAAACAGTGCCCAACGCTGAATACGAGCATTGGCATTAGTAGGAATATGACGCCCTTTGCCAAATAAACCTAAGAGTGGTTTATGGTCGGTCCTTGCTTCAAATTGTCTTCCAAGTAGAAAATATCTAAAGCGATTCAACCCAAAAACTAAGGCAAGCCCTTCTCGGTCAATATGAGCATAGTTCTGTTCAGCTGATGTCAGCTTTTTACTAGCAAAATAAACTGGTAATTCTCTTCCATCAATTTTTTGCAACAATACACATCCTACACCAATAGAAGACGCATCCACTTCAACAACTAGTGGATTATTACCATCATAATTAGCCAAAAGGGGACCTTTTGATAAATCAGATTTTACAATTTCAAAAGCTTTGTTTTCAAATTCAGACCGTTTAAAATAAAAACTTTATTCCTTTTTAGCAGTTCATACAATGGGGCCAGCTTGGAAGAAAAATTCTCAATGAATTTACAATAATATGTCAACATTCCAGTAAAAGATTGCAACTCTGCAACAGAAGTAGGGGGTGAAGAATCTAGAATAGCTTTGACCTTCTTAGGGGAAGGTTTGATTCCTTCACCTGAGATACAAAATCCAAGATATTCTAAAGAAGAAACCTTAACAGCACATTTTTTCTTGTTAATCTGAACATTATGCTCTTGCAAAATTTTTAAAACTTCAATAAACCTAAGATCATGCTGCTCTTCAGATTCACCACTTACAATAATGTCATCTAAATAAGCATCAACTCCATCTACATTTTTCAACAGGTTAGCAATAAATCTCTGAAATATAGCTGGTGAAGAAGAAAGACCAAAAGGTAATCTTTTGTACTTAAACAAACCTTTATGTGTATTTACTACTAAATACTTTTGGCTTTCTTCACTCACAGAAATCTGTAAATATGCATTTTTTAAATCAATAGTAGAAAAAATCTTTCCCTTACCAATAGATGCTAACAACTCATCTGTTTTAGGCAATGGATATTGGTGACATGATATACATTTATTCAATTCCTTAAAATCTCCACAGATACGTACAGACTCCTTATCCGATTTCAACACAGTAACATTGGGGGCAGCCCACTCACTATGGTTAAAAGGCTCAATTATATCATCTACAATCAGTTTATTTAAAGCATCTTCAAGTAAAGGTTTATAGTGAAATGGAACTGATCTGTGTTTTCTGAATTTTGGAACTACATCACTTAACATGAATGTGAGCTGTAATATCTGAAATGGGTTTATTAGGATTAACTTAATAATCATTCAATAATTCTACCACAGAACCATTGACTTTATTAATTTTAGAAGAATCATTAATACCAGACAAATAAATACCTATTTTTGGCATCAAATCTTTACCACATAAGTAAGAATTATGATTCCCTTCAACATAAAATGTCTGTTTCACTTGCAGAGAATTATAGTAAACATCCACTCCAACTTTACCCAAAACATTTATTTTGAGATCATCATAAGCATTTAACATTTTATTACAATCTACATTGGACAATCCCAAATTATGAACCCAATCTTTAGTCAAGGTACTCACAGCAGCACCTGTATCCACCTCAAAAGGTACAAACTTACCATTAACCAAAATATTCACTTCATCTTTACCAATAGCATTGACATTTTTTACTGACAACAGTCTTTCTTCATCAGTATCACTGGAAAATGTTTGCTTGTCTACTGCTTTAACTTTAACCTTATGTTTTTTCTCAGAAGCCTTATTAAAACTTCCTTTTACTGGCTTTGGCTTCACATTACCTTTGACATCTTTTGAAGCCTTCCAACAAACTTGTTTTAAATGTCCTTTCTAACCACATAAATTACAAGTTAAATTCTTAAAGCAACATTTTGCACTATCATGAGGGTAACCACAGTGTTTACAAGAATCTGACTTACTCATGGAACCATTGGTTGGGGTTTTAACCTTTTGAATAACACCAGACTTTTCAGAAACATAAGCTTGTTCAAAATTCAAAACTCTCTCAACTATTTGAATAGAAGACATAACATTCAAATTTAAATTTTCAGCAACCAGATTTGAAAAAATAAACCTCATTTTCAAGAGCCATTAACAACTGATCCCGCACACGAGAATCAAAGTTGCTACCAAAATCACAGTCTTTGGCTAGACACTTCAGGTCTGCATTCAAATCTTTTAATGTCTCACCTCCTTTTTTCCTCCTTTGTTGAAAAGCCAATGAGCTTCTATGATAACTAGGCTTTACATCATAATGTGCCTTAAGTAATTTGCATAAATCCTCATACGACTTAGTATGTGGTAAATCTGAGGCACAAATGTTTCCTAAAATAGCATAAACTTCAGTACCTATAGAAACCAGAAGTAAATTTTTTTTTCTATTTGCCTCAGTTATTTCCAAATTTAAAAAATTTGCTTCCAACAAACTTAACCACAATTCAAAAGAAATCTTTGAAGGATTAAAATGATCAATGTTCACTCTGCGGTTAGCCCAATTTTCATTTTCTTGAGGCATGATTATAGGCTAAGTCACTTGGTGAACTGGTAATAATCTCAAAATACACAACATGCAATCATGGCACAGAGAGAATAGGCTAAATATTATAGCACTGACAACATAAGCTAAACATCATAGTACTAGGCTAGGCCTATATGCAATTTGTTTTATTCCACTCCTCAAAGCACTGGGATTAAGCACCATAGGCCTACGGTAGGCTATGATCAATCAAGGCTACCGTACACAAAACACTGGAAACAAGGTTACCGGTAAACACAATTGGCCTACCATAGGCTATCATCAATCTAGGGTACACCTTGGAAAATAATCACTATAGCTTCCCAATCTTGAAAAATCGTCAGCATTAGGCTTAAACACAGTTATAATACGGCATCTATGAAGGCTCCAATGCTAACTGCAAAACTTGATCAAAACAGCCTATGGAGGGCGGCCACGGGAACGAAAATCTCGGAAGTCAGAAGCTTACCCAATTTACCGGCTACCTCAAAACTGCAAAAATTCACTTAAATACTGCAAACCAGAAGTTCCTTTTGCTACTGCATTGGTCCTTTGTACCTCGTCGCCATTTGTTCCATACTATGAGAAAGATGGGTGAGGAGAATGCCATTAAAAATCGTGAGAAAAGTGGAGGTTTTATTACTCAAACTTAGATGTCCGACATGGCATGTTCTACCTCAGTAAACACAACAAAACAATAGCGCAATGCAAAGCGCACGAATTAATCAGCACAAAACTTATACATAGCAGTAATCACAAAAATGTAAGACGTTGTGATGGAAAGGGCAAACCCACTTATCAAACAGGCACTTGATAAAGAGAAGACAGTGGTAATCTCAGGCATAAGCAAATCCCAGGAGCCAACATGGCAGGGGAGACTTGAAGAAAATAAAGCTAGGGTTGTAGACCTGATAAGAAAGCTTGGAGTAGTTTGTGGTCTTGGGGATATTGTAAACATACACCAACTAGGTAAATATTCGAGGGAAGGAAATCCGAGACCAACAAAAGTAACCTTTGAGAGAGGGAAAACGTGTAGGGAAATATTGTTGAGAAAAAAAGGTCTAAAAGACCTTCAAGAATTCAAAGAAGTGTATATTAGATGATACAGAACACAGGATGAGATGGGAAAGATCAAAAACTTGTTGGAAGAGACAAGAAGGTTAAATGAGGAAAGAAATGAAGAAGAGAAGAAAAATTTTCATTTCAGAGTTCTTCCAGACCAAGGGGAGATAAAGAGGATAATGACAAAAGATAAGGGGATGGGGCCTCATTAAGACTGTTAAATGAGGAAAGAAATGAAGAAGAGAAGAAAAATTTTCATTTCAGAGTTCTTCCAGACAAAGGGGAGATAAAGAAGATAATGACAGAAGATCAGGGATGGGGCCTCATTAAGATTGCTATACACAAATGATGATGGATTAGCTGGTAAGGCAGTAGAATTAAAAGATAGGATTCACAACAGTAAGGCAGATATAATAGCAATTACGGAGACTAAGTTGAGTGAGGATATAAACAGTGTCACAGTTTTTCCTAAGGGCTTCAGAACATTAAGGGTTGAAAGATCTGAGAGGACTGGTGGAGGGATAGCACTGCTCATAAGTGAAAGGATTAAAGTTGAAGAAATAAACTTGGCTATAGAAAGTGAGTTTAAGGAATTTCTTGTTGCTCACATAAACACTGGGTCAGAGAGCATTTTAATAACTGTTGCATATAACCCACCAAGGAACAAGAATAGGCTAGAAGTTTATGAGGAAAGTCATATAGGTACTATTGAAGGCATAAACTCAGTTGTTAACATGGCACGGGAGAAAAAATGTAGGATTTTGATTATGGGAGATTTTAATCATAAAGAGATAGATTGGATAAATCTTGACCCACACAGTGGTGAGGACTCATTCGGGGCAAGATTCCAAGATTGCGTACAAGGGAGTTTCCTACACTAACATGTAATGGAACCAACGAGGGCCAGGGGTGGGGATGAACCATCACTACTTGATCTAGTATTCACAGATAATGTGTTGGATATTGAAAAAATTGTGTAGGAACCACCAATTGGAAAGAGTGACCACTGTGTGTTGTTGATGGAATATATTATTGAAGATATTCTTCCTGAGAGTAGAGGCACTGAGGACATGAGAAGGAACTATCCGAAAGGAGATTGCATCAAAATGAATGAGCTTTTTGCAGTTAGTGACTGGAGAACCTTATTTAACAACAAATCTGTACAAGAAATGTATGACATTTTTTGTGAGAAATATGGAAAGATAGTAGATTGCTGCATACCTGTCACCAAAGTAGGTGTAATTCATGCCAGAGAGAAATGGTTCGATAATGAGTGTAAAAGAGCTAAGGAATGGAGAGACAAATGCTGGAAAAGGTATAGGAGGAGAAAAAACATAAATGCCTGGCAAACCTACAAAAGAGCAAGAAATAACTACCTAAGTAAATGGAGAGAGGCAGAGAGAGACTATGAGAGGGACATCACCAGGAAGGCTAAAGAATATCCCAAGCTTTTCCGCAGCTTTATCAGAGGAAAACTGAAGGTAAAAGAACAGGTTTTAAGGCTAAAGAGAGCAGATGGAAGCATCACTGATATGGATGAAGATCTCCGCAAAGAATTGAACAAGGAGTTTCAGTCAGTATTTACAGTAGGAAATACCCCATCCCCTCAGATTGCAGAGCTGGAAGCTCAAGGGTCGGCATTGGAGAACATCAACCTTACAGCCACAGAGGTATGCAAAGCGCTGATGGATTTAGATGTTCATAAAGCTACAGGTCCTGATGACATATCCCCTCATGTACTTAAAAAATACGCAAACACAATATCAGTGGCACAAAGTATCATATTTAAAAAGTCACTGGAGTCAGGGGAGATTCCAAGATGCTGGAAACAAGCAAATGTGATACCTATCTTCAAAAGGGGAAGGAGGGATATGGCTCTGAACAATAGAGCAGTTTCCTTGACCAGTATTGTTTGCAAAGTTATGAAGAAACTACTAAGGAAACATATCTCTCTTCACTAGGAATCCTTCAACTATTTGTTAGTGAGGCAACATGGCTTCAGAGAAGGTAGATCAACAGTAACAAACATATTAGAATTTTATGATGAGGCAAGCCGAATCTTGCAAGAAAGAGAGGGCTGTGCAGATTGCATATTCCTAGACTTCCAGAAAGCTTTTGACACTGTTCCACATGGGAGACTTATAAGGAAGCTGCAAGCAATGGCTAGAATAGGTGGAAATGTCTTGGAATGGATAAAAACTTACTTAGAAGGAAGGGAACGGAGGGTTAGAGTAAGACACTCAGTGTCAGAATGGAGAAGAGTTAGTAGTGGAGTTCCACAGGGTTCAGTTTTAGGGCCACTTTTGTTCCTTTTATATGAAAATGACCTACCGGAGGCTGTAAATTCATTCATGAATATGTTTGCAGATGATGCAAAGATTGTGCAGAAAATAAGAAACGAGAACAATGGTAGAGAACTTCAGGAAGATCTAGATAGTCTGTATGAGTGGTCAGAAAAGTGGCTAATGAAATTCAATACTTCAAAATGTAAGGTAATGAGAATGAGTACAAGTGCAAGAAGGCCCAAGCCTGACTACTCGGTGGCTGGAGTACAACTTCAAGAGACAGAAATTGAGAGAGATCTAGGAGTAAACATACTGGCAGATTTGTCTCCAGAAATACATATAAATGGTATAGTAAGGGCAGCATATGCATTCTTATCAAATGTAAGGGTAACCTTCAGGCACATGGACAAGGAAATGTTCAGAAATATTTATGTGACCTATGTGAGGCCAAAACTCGAATATGCAGCCCCCTTTTGGAATCCGTACTTGAAAAAGCACATAGCTAAGCTTGAAAAAGATCAAAGACATGCCACAAAACTGGTGCCAGAAATTCTCAATCTCAGTTATGATGAGAGGCTGAGGGAATTAGACTTACCATCACTCGAAGCTAGAAGATTGAGGGGGATATAGTGAAAGTCTTTAAATTCCTTCATGGTTATGACATAGTGGATAGGGATTGATTTTTTGATATGGCAGGCTCTAGAACTAGAGGTCATAGTTTGAAGCTTCGTAAGAAAACTTCTTTGCAGGATGTAAGGAAATACTTTTTCAGTGTAAGAGTAGTTGAGAATTGGAATTCGCTAAGAGAGGAGGTAGTTAATGCTATATCAATCCTTAGTTTTAAGGACAGGTATGATAAGTATCATTAAGTATAAAATGGAACCAATCAGGAGACGGGAAGATACGAGCTTTGGGCTTTTTCCCGTAAACACAATTAGGTAATTACAATTAGGTAATTACACACACATGGCGGGCATTAGAAAACAAACATTCAGTATCTCTTAAATTTTTCCTTGTGTTTTTGGGTGACCTAGACTTTAGATGAAAACATAAAAAAAAATTCACTAAATAAGAAATCCTTCAGAGTATTGTGAGTAAAAAAATTATATTTTGTTGTTTGACGAGACCGTCCAAAATATTAAAGGAAAAAACAGAACATTTTTGTGAGGGGAAAGAGAAGAAGCTGTCCTGTTCTGCCTTGAAGGAAGTTTAGAAGAGTTGCCAGAGGTGAATCCATCACATCACATTACCTATTTTTTTGTGCGTAAATTGGGGAAAGCTCTTAAGCCATTTACCTGATCCTATGGTTCCATATATTGTTAATATCAGTATCCTTCCATTTATATTAATCTGATTGTTAGTTTGATACACGAAATAATTGAATAATTAAATGCATGACAATAATACACCTGTCAACAGTACTGAGTTAAGTTGCCAAGTAGCACAGCTGTCTTATTTTTCTTCATTATTTGCTTTTTTTTAGCTTTCTCTTTTATTATTTTTTTATTTTGTAGAAAAATTGAGTTAAATGTAAAGTCTGATCTTGTGATGACATACCTTGGTTAGAAGTGAGTTTATCAGTTAAGAAGAATAAATAGCAGAAGCAGGTGGGTGTCTCCTCAAATACAAATTCGAAATTTCCTTCAATTGACTTTTGTTTTGTTTGCATTTCTGCTCTTTTTCCCTCATATTGCCAAAGTCAAATTTTTAAGTTAGGATGTGTGTTACCAGAAAAGGGATAAATTGAGTCACTAAATAGCACTTATATGAAGATATAAAAATTCTGTGTGAAGCTTAAATACAATTTTTCTCTCTTTTTTTTTCCTCTTTCTCTTCCTCTTTCTATATTCTGTGAAAGGGAAAGCATAAAAATGAGGCCATCTCTGTCCCAAACCTCTCCCACCCATGGGTCATGGGGAGGGGTAGCTATTAGGAGACTAAAACAGAAAATCAAGGATTTAGAGGCAATGGTTATAAGGCTTGATGATAAAATTCGGCATATGAATAGAGAAATGAAAGAGAATGAAACACTCAGAGAGGAAATAAGATTTCTGGAGAAAGCAAATAAAGCACAAGGGCAGGAGAGAAAGGAACTAGAAAAAAGAATAAAGAAGCTGGAAGGGGAAAAGAGTGAACTAGAAACCAGAATTTCTAAACAAGAAGATAAAAACAAACAGCTGAATGACAACCTAAATGAATTAGATGTTAGTTCACTGCTCTCTTCTGAGAGAGACGAGATTGCTGCTTGGAATGTCCAGATTAAGGATAACATTGAACAGTTTAGAAAAGAGTTCCAGGAGCTGAATATGGCACATGATGCCATGAAAACTTCCTTTGCTGATGCACTAAAGGGGAATGTGGCATTAAAAGAGGCTGTAAAGGTGGTGGCACTGGAAAACATACAAACAGTTGACTATAAGGAAACAGTAATCGAAAAAATGAAAGACGTTTTGATGGAAAGGGCAAATCCACTGATCAAACAGGCACTTGATAAAGAGAAGACATTGGTAATCTCAGGCATAAGTGAATCCCAGGAGCCAACATGTCAGGGGAGACTTGAAGAAAATAAAGCTAGGGTTGTAGACCTGATAAGAAAGCTTGGAGTAGTTTGTAGTCCTGAGGATATTGTAAACATTCACCAACTAGGCAAATATTCTAGGGAATGAAAGCTGAGACCAACAAAATTAACCTTTGAGAAAGGGGAAACATGTAGGAAAATATTGTTGAGAAAAAAAAAGTCTAAATGACCTTCAAGAATTCAAAGAAGTGTTCATTAGACGATACAGAACACAGGAAGAGATGGGAAAGATCAAAAACTTGTTGGAAGAGACAAGAAGATTAAATGAGGAAAGAAATGAAGAAGAGAAGCAAGACTTTCTTTTCAGAGTTCTTCCAGACAAAGGGGAGATACAGAAGATAATGACAGAAGATCATGGGATGGGGCCTCATTAAGATTGCTATACACAAATGCTGATGGATTAGCTGGTAAGGCAGTAGAATTAAAAGATAGGATTCACAAAAGTAAGGCAGATATAGCAGCAATTACAGAGACTAGGTTGAGAGAGGACATAAATAGTGTCACAGTTCTTCCTAAGGGCTTCAGAATATTAAGGGTTGAAAGATCTGAGAGGACTAGTGGAGGGATAGCACTGCTCATAAGTGAAAGGATTAAAGTTGAAGAAATAAACTTGGCTATAGAAAGTGAGTTCAAGGAATTACTTGTTGTTCCCATAAATACTGGGTTAGAGAACATTATAATAACTGTTGTATATAACCCCCCAGGGAACCAGAATAGGCTAGAAGTTTATGAGGAAAGTCATATAGGTAATATTGAAGTCATAAACTCAGTTGTTAACATGGTACGGGAGAGAAAATGTAGGATTTTGATTATGGGAGATTTTAGCATAAAGAGGGAGATTGGATAAATCTTGACCCACACAGTGGTGAGGACTCATTCGGGCAAGATTCCTAGATTGCGTACAAGGGAATTTCCTACACCAACATGTAATGGAACCAACGAGGGCCAGGGGTGCGGATGAGCCATCACTACTTGATCTAGTATTCACAGAAAATGTGTCGGATATTGAAAAAATTGAGTATGAACCACCAATTGGAAAGAGTGACCACTGTGTGTTGTTGATGGAGTATATCATTGAAGATATTCTTCCTGAGAGTAGAGGCATTGAGGACATGAGGAGGAACTATCCGAAAGGAGATTACATCAATATGAATGAGCATTTTGCAGTTATTGACTGGAGAAACTTATTTTACAACAAATCTGTATAAGAAATGTATAACATCTTTTGTGAGAAATATGGGAAGATAGTAGATTGCTGCATACCTGTCACCAAAGTAGGTGTAATTCATGCCAGAGAGAAATGGTTCGATAATGAGCGTAAAGGAGCTAAGGAGCGGAGAGACAAATGCTGGAAAAAGTTATAGGAGGAGAAAAAACATAAATGCCTGGCAAACCTACAAAAGAGCAAGAAATGATTACCTAAGTAAAAGAAGAGAGGCAGAGAGAGACTATGAGAGGGACATCACCAGGAAGGCTAAAGAAAATCCCAAGCTTTTCCGCAGCTTTATCAGAGGAAAACTGAAGGTAAAAGAACAGGTTTTAAGGCTAAAGAGAGCGGATGGAAGCATCACTGAGACGGACGAAGAGATCTGCAAAGAATTGAACAAGGAGTTTCAGTCAGTATTTACAGTAGAAAATACCCCACCCCCTCAGATTGCAGAGATAGAAGCTCAAGGGCCGGTATTAGAGAACATCAACCTTACAGCCACAGAGGTATGCAAAGCGCTGATGGATTTAGATATTCATAAAGCTACAGGTCCTGATGACATATCCCCTCATGTACTTAAAAAATGCGCAAACTCAAAGTCAGTGGCATTGGGTATCATATTTAAAAAGTCACTGGAGTCAGGGGAGATTCCAAGATGCTGGAAACAAGCAAATGTGATACCTATCTTCAAAAAGGGAAGGAGGGATACGGCTCTGAACAATAGAGCAGTTTCCTTGACCAGCATAGTTTGCAAAGTTATGGAGAAACTACTAAGGAAACATATCTCTCTTCACTTGGAATCCTTCAACGTTTTGTCAGTGAAGCAACATGGCTTCAGAGAAGGTAGATAAACAGTAACAAACTTATTAGAATTTTATGATGAGGTAAGCCGAATGTTACTGGAAAGAGAGGGCTGGGCAGATTGGATATTCCTAGACTTCCAGAAAACATTTGACACTGTTCCACATTGGAGACTTGTTAGGAAGCTGCAAGCAATGGCTAGAATAGGTGGAAATGTCTTGGAATGGATAAAAACTTACTTAGAAGGAAGGGAACAGAGGGTTAGAGTAAGACACTTAGTGTCTGAATGGAGAAGTGTTAGTAGTGGAGTTCCACAGGGTTCAGTTTTAGGGCCACTTTTGTTCCTTGTATATGTAAATGACCTACCAGAGTGTGTAAATTCATTCATGATTATGTTTGCAGGTGATGAAAAGATTGTGAAGAAAGCAGGAAATGAGGACAATGGTAGAGAACTTCAGGAAGATCTAAATAGTCTGCATGAGTGGTCAGAAAAGTGGCTAATGAAATTCAATACTTCAAAATGTAAGGTAATGAGAATGGGTACAAGTGCAAGAAGGCCCAAGCTTGACTACTCGGTGGCTGGAGTACAACTTCAAGAGACAGAAAATGAGAGAGATCTAGGAGTAAACATACTAGCAGATTTGTCTCCAGAAATACATATAAATGGCATAGTAAGGACAGCATATGCATTCTTATCAAATGTAAGGGTAGCCAAAACTCGAATATGCAGCCCCCTTCCGGAATCCGCACTTGAAAAAGCACATAGCTAAGCTTGAAAAAGTTCAAAGACATGCCACGAAACTGGTGCCAGAAATACGCAATCTCAGTTATGATGATAGGCTGAGGGAATTAGACTTACCATCACTCGAAGCTAGAAGATTGAGGGGGATATGGTGACAGTCTTTAAATTCCTTCATGGTTATGATAGAGTGGATAGGGATCGATATTTTGATATGGCTGGCTCTAGAACTAGAGGCCATAGTTTGAAGCTTGGTAAGAAAACTTCTTTGCAGGATGTAAGGAAATACTTTTTCAGTGTAAGAGTAGTTGATAATTGGAATTGGCTAAGCGAGGAGGTAGTTAATGCTATCTCAATCCATAGTTTTAAGGACAGGTATGATAAGTATCACTGAGTATAAAATGGAACCGATGAGGAGACGGGAAGATGCGAGCTTTGGGCTCTTTCCCGTAAACACAATTAGGTAATCATAATTCGGTAATCACACACACACATCATAGTTATATTAGTTTTTTTCGGAGCGAGAATGCCTTGCAACTATCGCCAGTGAGCGTGTTAATTAGCGTACGATCGTTTGATTGTTTTATGTCGGCGCTGAGACTGCCCAAGACATGGCAAATAAGCTTCGTTTGTGGTTTGAGTTACTAAGTGTTAATGGGTCGTGGTGCTTCTTTCGTCATTCTGTGCAAAGACGAAACACGGATCTTTCGTTATCTAGAAAATCGTGCATATATATATATGTAAGTGTGTGTTTATTATTTATTATAAACGGAAGTGTTGAGTGTAATGCATAGAGTGTATGGGTATGTATTTTCAAGGTCGACTTCGAAGAGGTTTGAACCGACTTCGAAGAGGTTCTGCCTGGTGAGTTTTATACATCAGTCTTCGTGTGTCGTATACATTTGTTGGTTAAGATTCGTTTTATGCACCCTTTCTTAACTTCGGATTTGAGTCAGGTCAGGAGGGTTCAATTTAGTTGACTATTGGAGAGGAAGGGTCTCTCGGGGGAAAAAGTTTATTTCTATAGATGAGAGCTAGTTTTTGAGTCACTCTGTAGTGGCATAGTGTATTTTCTTTCTTTATTTGAAGTGTTGTAGTGGTATGATATATGTCCTCTTTATTTATATATTAATTTATTTATTAATTGATATATATATATATATATATATATTTTTACTTTATTTATTAATAATTTTGTTGTTGTTCTAAACTGATCCCTTAATTTTGCTTCTTTTTGTCATAACGAACTGTACACGTTGTTTTGGTTTTCTGTTTTAATGGCAACACTGACTCTGTATTTGCCGCCTTTTTCGTCTAGTGTGATACTTTAGGTCTGTTCATTTTTGATACATAAAATTGCTTAAAAATTAATGACTTTTTCGTATTGTGATACCTTAAATGATATTGTGGTAATCTTGATATCTTGTCAACATTGAACTATAACTCTTTTATTTCATATAGAATTTTATACATTAGATGGGGAGATAGAGATAGGGAATATTGAGAGATAAAGATAAATTTTCTACTTTGGGGAACAGGTGACAAAGTAAAGCCATCAACAATAATTGTCCAGGTACAGTACCTGTATTTTGCCCTCTTAAGTATATTGGCATTTTTAAAGGAACATTGATACAGCAATACTGTTTTATCAATAACATAGTATTATATATTTATATATTTAACATGAATAGCTTTGAATATATATATATATATATATTATATATATATATATATATATATATATATATATATATATATATATATATATATATATATATATATATATATATATACATATACATATATATATATATATATATTTATAATATATATATATATATATATATATATATATATATATATATATATATATATATATAT
Source organism: Halocaridina rubra (assembly GCA_037179515.1). NCBI lineage: Eukaryota > Metazoa > Arthropoda > Malacostraca > Decapoda > Atyidae > Halocaridina > Halocaridina rubra. The sequence goes on from JAXCGZ010011792.1 coordinate 48,754, forward strand.
ATATATATATATATATATATATATATATATATATATATATATATATATATATATATATATATATATATATATATATATATATATATATATATATATATATATATATATATTGATCTTAAATAGGACAGTCCAAGACAGTTCGATCTTAAGTCTTCCTTCAATTACGGTTCTTTTTCTATGCCTACATCTGCATTGAATATTTTTGGATATTCATCACACATCTCTTATTATTCCTTCACATTTGACAAGTCATTACACTCTCCATCTCTGTTTCTCTTTACTTTATGTACTCTTCGTGCCCAGGCCCGATGAGGGCTGTTTTATTTATTATTTTTTTTGGCCCGTCCTGGTGTCCCAATCATAATATATATATATATATATATATATATATATATATATATATATATATATATATATATATATATATATATATATATATATATATATATATATATATATATATATATATATATATATATATATATATATATTCGTTTAGAAAAAAAATCCTTATATCAAATCATCCTTTATCAGGTAAAAAGTCAAGGATGAGACGGGTGTAATAGTAAAAAAAATACCTAAGGAGTGACGCACCAGTTATAAGTTGGTGCCATTTTCTGGTATAAAACTAAGTACAACAATTATATGACTATGATTAAAAGAGCTTTTAAACCATCTGTCTCGTATTTTCTAACGTACAATGCTGAAAAGTTAACAGTCAATGCATATTTAAGGTGCTATATGAATAAAATGATCCATATAATAGTTTGATTTCTTGGGAGGTATATAGAAGGTAATGTATTTATCATGAAAAATCTCAGGATCAGTCCCAGACTAAATACCAGATGTTATTTTCAGGTGCTTAATCTAGAAATGAGGCAAAGAGACACATTAACCTTACTCAGGTTAAGTTTGGTTAACTTTCCTATTGCCATAATACTAGATTAAACTTCTAAAATTATACCAAGTGCCTTTTATAGGACTGATCCTGGTGTCATTTTGAAAGAGATAAAACATTTGTGCCACAAAAACCACTTGAAGATACAGTATGTAGAGCTAAAGGCAACTTTTACAAATTCAGAAAATTTGTGAAAATGAGGCATTAGACCTGGTATTCAGAGAAACAAAAGCCAATCTTATATTTACATAGACATAAGTGTCATTCCCCCTTGTAAGGGTGGTGGCCGAGCCAAGAAACACGCATTCACCACGATCTATATGTACACCTCAACCACTCCTCTCAGCTCCTTGGGGATAGAGGGTTGCCACGTCTCCCCACTTTCCACCCTGTTTGGGTCATCCACAAGGTAGGTGGGCAAGGGTATTCTACAATGAGGCCCGACAGCCGCTTCATCAAATGGCAACTCCCCTCACACCCGTCCACCACAGTTCTTTGAGCTAGCAGGTGCGAGCAATCTCTTTGGGCCACGTCATATATGCACACTCTTCCTCCACTCATTCCTATCTCTTGCACGCACTCCTCCCTGTTCCACTGACATTCCACGTGCATTCAGTGCTCTTTTCACGCCATCCATCCATCTCATTCTAGGTCTCCTTTTTGACCTAACTCCAATCACTTCTGCACTCTACACTCTCTTCACTAATCGTTCATTACTCATCCTTTCCATGTGTCCAAACCATCTCAACATTTTCTGATCTAATCTATCCGACAGCTTCATTCCAACACCCGTTCTCTGCCTGACATCCTCATTTCTTACTCTATCTATTCTAGATATACCAATCATACCTCTCAAACACCTCATCTCCATTATTTTCAACTATTTTTTTCATCCTCTCTTGCATTCCAAGTCTCTACTCCATACAATGCTGTCAGCACAATCACACCTTCATATATCCTTCTCTTTGCATTCATTCCCAAATATCTATTTCTCATTACACTTTTCAACCCACCTAGACATTTACTAGCTTCCATCACTCTGTGATTTACTTCTACATCCACTCGTCCACTCCTTGATACATGTGACCCCCAGATACTTAAAACTCTCAACTTCTTCAAGCAACTCCCCATTCACTCTTACATTCAATCTGCCAACTTTAACACTTCTCGTGCATCTCATGACTTTACTTTTACCAATATTCACGCGCAACTTCCTTCTTTCACACACACTAATAAACTCAGTCAACAAATGATTCAATTTATTTTCAGTATCAGCCACCAGTACAGTATCATCTGCGAAAAGCAACTGACTCAATTTCCACAACCTTCACTCCTCACCCACTAGTTCCAAGCCTCTGTCTAATACTCTTTCATTTACTTCCCTTACCACTCCATCCATATACACATTAAACAACCATGGCAACATTACACAACCTTGATGGAACCCAACATTCATATCAAACCAATCACTCATATCATTCCCAATTCTCACGCATGCTCTACTAATCATGCAAAAACTCTTCACCGCATTCAACAAACTTCCACTTATTCCATACAGGCGCAACACCCTCCACAACCCCTCTCTATCTACCCTGTCATACGCGTTCTCTAAATCCATAAAGGCCCAAAAAGTGTCCCTACCTTTCTCCAAGAACTTCTCACACATCTGTCTTACCGCAAACACCTGATCCACACATCCTCTTCCTTTCCTGAACCCACACTGTTCTTCTCCAATCAAAATCTCAGTACCTCTCCTAATTCTCTCGATTAACACTTTTCCATATACCTTGCCAACGACTCTCAACAAACTAATTCCCCTAAAACTACTACATTCATACTTATCTCCCTTCCCTTTATAAAGTGGAACTACACATACACTCCTCCAATCAACTGGGACCCTCCCTTTCCTGAAACATACATTCAACAACCTAACCATCCATTCTACTAATGCCTCCCCACCTTTTTACAAGTATTTAGCATGACACCCATCTATCCCTGGTGCTTTACCAGCTTTCGTTGCTCTCAATGCTAAATATACCTCCTCTTTTGTTATTTCTCTATCATTCTCATCGCCTGACATTGGCATTCTCCATTCGTTTTCCACAGCCACAATCTCTGCCTCTCTATCATCTTCCTCAGTCAGCAGGTTCTTGAAATATTCAGCCCATCTCTCTCTCACCTTTACTTCATCCACTAGCAATTTCCCATCTGCCCCTTTTACTCTCTCCTCTCTACCACATTCATCTTTCCTCACTCTTTTCACTTCCTTCCAAAACATCTTTTTATTCCTTTCAAAATTCCCAGACAAGCATCTACCCCAATTTGCATTTGCTTCTCTCTTTGCCTCCCTCACCACGTGCTTCGCTAACCTCTCCTTTGCACAATACCTTTCATACGTCTCTACATAGTCTACCTGCAACCATACCTCCTAGGCCCGTTTCTTTTCAGCCACTACTTAACTAACCTGCTCATTCCACCATTCACTACCTTTCCTTTTACTTCCACCAGTTAGTCCCCTTCCACAAACTGCCTCGGCACACTTCATAACCTCCTCCTTGAAGCAGCCCCATTCTTCTTCCACTCTCACCTCCACTTTCTCTTTCACTACATTCCACACATTTCTCACACTAGTCTTATACTCACAGTCTTTCTCTTTCTTATACAATTCATTCACTATTAGCACCTCTCTTCTTCTCTCGCTTCTCCTCTTTCTCCACTTTTCTCCCACTCTCACTCTACTTTCCGCTAAATAATGGTCAGATATTCCACCACTAGCTCCTCTCAGTACATTCACATCCAATGCTCTTTCAATCACCCTCCTCTTCACCACAACATAATCCATTAATGCTCTGTCAACTACTCTTCCATTATTCACTCTGACCCATGTATATTTGTGCACATCCTTCTTTTTAAATACAGTATTAGAAATCAACATCTCTCTCTCGATACACATTTCTATAATTTTCTCTCCATTCTCATTCCTACCAGGTACTCCATACTTCCCAATTACACCATCCACTGGCTCATTCCCTACTCTAGCATTTGAATCTCCCATCAACACCACATTCACATTCATTCCCAAGTCTTCCAAACACTCGTTCAATTTCATCTGAAATTCTTCTCTTTCTACCTCACTTCTTTCACTGCCAGGGCCATATGCACTCGCAAATGCCCAAGCCTCGCATTCCAGCCTCATTTTAGCCACTATTATTCGAGAAGATACTGCCTTCCATTCTACCACACACTTATTCATCTCTTCACTTAATAACACAGACACTCCCTCTCTTCCTCTCCCCCTCTCAACTCCAGACACCCTACCTATCACTCTGTCCCAAATGTCACCCCAACATTCCTTTTTATTTTAGTTTCGCTCAATGCAAGTACATCTATCTTTCTCTCCACAAACATACTCGCTATCACCTCCCTCTTACTTTCATTTACACCACAACCACTCACATTCAGAGACCCAATTATTAGGGTTCTGGCTGGATCTCTCCTGCCAGAATACCTCCACATCTCTTGGTTACTCGAAGGAAGTAAAATACAGAAGAGGGGATTCCCAGTCCCCCCGCTCTGCCCCATTTAGTCGACTTTTACGACACGCAGGGGAACACGGAGGAAGTATTCTTAACCCCCCTTCCTCAGGGAGGAAAAAAATCATTAAGTGTTCAGTTTACCTTAAAAGAACATAAATATATGAGCATGAATATTTTTGGAAGAATTTGTAAATCTTAAGAGATTGCATGTACAGTATTATAATTCATATTGTACATTAGGTTATTCTCTCTCTCTCTCTCTCTCTCTCTCTCTCTCTCTCTCTCTCTCTCTCTCTCTCTCTCTCTCTCTCTCTCTCTCTCTCTCTCTCTCTCTCTCTCTCTCTCTCTCTCTCTCTCTCTCTCTTCATCCTTTAACTTTCATGGTAAAGGAAAGGCTTTGAGTGTGCAACTTGGGCTACCGAATTTGAAAATGTGAATAATAGCATAAGAGCGAAATAACTAAAGACCAATATGTCTACTTAGTATTATTATAAGAATAACGCATACACTCCATTACTGTGGTTCAAGTATTGCATTAGCAATACACCAATAAACAATTCATATGGCAATAGCATTTACGTAGGTGCAAACACCAATTTCCATAACATTAATAGAGATGAAACGTTGGTCTAAAATATTGCATTCGCGAATATGGAACACCAATTACTGAAATGGTACCCACTTACCAAAACATAACGGGAATTAATAGCGAATTTGTAATTCTGCAGCAGTTCATATTGAGGCCATTCAAATATCGCGTGACCCTAATTTGATGTGACTCGCATCCCTTTTGGACATTTATGAATATTGCACGGGTGGGAGAAAAGGGTGTGAAGATAAAACTCTTTGGATGTTACATAATACATATGGCTTCTTCTTCTTTTTTATAGGATTGAAGGACTGCCATTGTGTAAACACCAGAGTTCTCGATTCGGGAACTGAAGGGTCTGCATTCGAGCCCATAATGGGTGACAAGATAGGCATCCACCCTTCATTCCCCAGCTTCACTCCATCTGTGTCCACCCCCAAATGGGGACTAATAATGACACATAAATCGTAAAGAAAAAGCATAGGGCAACATCCAGGTATTATGTCTTAGTTCTATCATTGTCATTTCTCACAATACTAAAACCCCAATTTTTTATTTCACTTTTGTTCTGAAACTTATTCAACTTTATTAACAAATTCCTTAAAATTCCTGCAAAGGAAACCCCCCCCCCCAACGTCGGAAACAAAGCAAGAAGAGGAGCAGATCTGGTGGAAATGAGGGGAGAGGAGAGGAGAGGAGACAGATCGGAAAAATGTATGTTGGGAGACTACTAGACAGAAAAGAAATAAATCAAGGGAGATTGGAACGGGGTGGTAAATTGTTGTGTAATGGAGGCATTAATCATGGATGGCATTGTGTTGGAATTGCTTTGGGACAGGCTGCGGAAAGAGTACCTAGTCAGCTTGGAAAGAGATGAAAGAAAAATGAGAGTTTAACTAGATTGTGTTGGAATAACAATAAATATTGTCATTACACGTGCCACATAGAATATATAGAGGCGTAAGAGAGTATATAAAGAAGTCTTGGAAACAATGGGTTGGAAACGAGACAAAAAACTATAAGGTCATTTGTAGCAGAGCTAAGTAGATATGTGGGGAGAGACAGAAAGGAAAACTCTTAAATACTTGAAAGGTGACTAGGAGAAATTCTAAAGCTTGGTTGAATTTAGGATAGCATATAATACTTTAATGTTAAAGCTTTGTGTCACTGTTAATTCCCATGATGAGGGTGAACACAGAGTTCAACTGGAGAATTAAAACTGGATGCCCTTCTTAACGTTCCACAGTAGGCTCGGTCGAGTATTCTAACCATTAGATCAGTGCACAATCATTTAGTGGCCGGAAACCCGATAGATAATTTATCAAAGATTGGTCAAATAACCTGTGTTATGTGTAGAAGTCATCAAAAAGAAATTAAGAACAGTGTGTTTAGAAAACGATGGATGTTCAACAAAGTAACTGTTTTCATTGTGGCAAACAGCTCAGAATAGCTAGCCAAAGAGAAACCCCTATGTAAAATGTTGCAGGTATCTGGAAGAAGAATTTAAGAACCGCTCCAGAGTAAAAGTGTCGAGATATAACTGAAGAAAAGTGTAAATAGTGGGTGGGATGTGTAGCTGAAGAGGCGCTTTTGAGACATAATGTAAAGTTCCTTGTATATATGATTATTTCTGGTGGTGGAATTAGGAAGTTCAGGAAATGATCGAGACAAAGAGATTATTCAAGAAAGTATTGGAAAGAACAGGAAATAAGAAAGAGAAGCTCAGCTTACCGAAAGGGAAACAAAATTTGTGGTGATTGGGAAAATACCGGAATGACTAAAACGAAAAAAATAAAAATAATTTATTTACTTAAATTCCAGAAATAAATAATGAAGAAGGACGTATCCAAAAAAAAAAATATAAAAATAATATTCAATACAATAGAATTATATTAAAGAAGATTAAAAAAAAAGAGTATTTCTATCGTACATGGAAAGTAACTATGAAATGCCAGACATAAATGTTTTGAAAATGTTCGGAACTCGTGCAAATGTTATTATGAAATCTCTTTTCCCCGTTATTTTAATAGTAAAATTTAGAAGCCAAAATTCAACGATTAAAAAATCATTTAATTTTAACCAACCCATTTATCTGATCTCCATTGGATTCCAATGCTAGGCAGAGGATATTTTTATTTATTTTATGCCAGAAAATATTTTAATCCTATAGTGCATGTTGTAATTCCAAGCTGCGTATATATATATATATAGTATATATATATATATATATATATATATATATATATATATATATATATATATATATATATATATATATATATATATATATATATAAATAAATAAACATATACTATGTAAATAATGTATGGCAGGTCTTGTGCTTGAGGGATGGGTTACATTCATCAACATAATAAAGAAGCAACGAATAAAAAAAAATACATCGGATATATTCAATGAAAAGCCACGGCTGAACCTGCCATGGATGCATTTTAAATCAGATTAGCAAATCCCGAAGGAAATAAGATTTCCCCCAACCGATATTGAATATTTCCATGAAGGATTCAAAACTTATAGCTCCATAAGACGGAACTTGTAAAGATTAATTCATGTTTCATATATATATATATATATATATATATATATATATATATATATATATATATATATATATGTATGTATGTATATATACATATATATATATATATATATATATATATATATATATATATATATATATATATATATATATATATATATATATATATATATATATATATATATATATATATATATATATATATATATATATATATATATATATATATATATATATATATATATATATATATATATATATATATATATATATATATATATATATATATATATATATATATATATATGTATATATACATACATACATATATATATATATATATATATATATATATATATATATATATATATATATATGTATGTATGTATGTATATATGTATGTATGTATGTATATATGTATGTATGTATATATGTATGTATGTATATATGTATGTATGTATATATGTATGTATGCATATATGTATGTATGTATATATGTATATATATATATATATATATATATATATATATATATATATATATATATATATATATATGTATGTATATATATGTATGTATATATGTATGTATATATATATGTATGTATATATATGTATGTATATATATGTATGTATATATATGTATGTATATATATATATATATATATATATATATATATATATATATATATATATAGATATATATATATATATATATATATATATATATATATATATATATATATATATATATATATATATATATATATATATATATATATATATATATATATATATATATATATATATATATATAATATTATAATATATAATATATAATATATATATATATATATATATATATATATATATATATATATATATATATATATATATATATATATATATATATATATATATATATATATATATATATATATATGAAATTTGTATAGGTCCTAATTGTTGAGTTGGGGGTAAAGTTGAAATCTGTAATCTTTAGTTGGCAGCTGTCGATAGAGGCCAAGTTGAAATTCTTTTATCTTCATAGATAAATGATTCGATAAAATAAGTAAATGCAAGGATAATTACCTGTTTAAGTTGAGATCAGCGTTGCTTTTACTGAGGTTCGTGATATTCAGTGGATCACTGTTGAAAATGGCCAGGTTAGGTTACGTTAGGTTAAGTTAGGCTTGGTTTGATTATTTTTATTGAATTATTAAAATAATTTAAGGATCAACTGAAGAATTTTCCCATCCAGAGTACCCAACTGAAGAATCTTCCAACTGACATCAACTGAAGAATCTCCCCCCAGAGTGCCCGGCGTAACAATTTCCCCCAATTTAACTCAAAGACAAAAGCATTATTCAGATTAGGTTAGGTTAGGTTAGTCTCGCTAATCATTGTAAGGGCTAAAATGTTAGCTTATATATAGAATTCTACCTTTGTAATGCCGACCAATATTGACCTCAGCTTGAGTTAATCCATAATTCTGTGACTTATTCAGATAGATAACCTAACCTAATCTGAATAATGTTATTGTCTTTGAGTTCAATTCCTTCCCATAACTCATTTGACAATCTGGTTTTTACTCGCGCAAAGGTACCTGACCCGACACGACACCGACCCAGGCCCCATGTGTGATCAACTGAAGAATCTCCCTCCTAACTAAGATCAACTGAAGAATCTTCCCCCTGAGTGGGTCTGGGGGGGGAGAATCTTCAGCTGATCCTAATTTAATATTTTGTTAGTAAATCCTCTATGTAGAGTATGATTTACTGTATGATTAAATTTGTACTTGCAAATAAAAAGTTTGTATTCTTCATTTGAGGTAAAGCTGAGGCCCGTAATCTTCAGTTGGCAGCCTTTTGCGCTTGTGGACGTGCTTAACAAACTAACAAACAAACAAACAAACTTTATTTCCATTTCAATACAATGGGTATTCGTCAGCCGGGGCAAGCCCCAACCCCCTACTGTGGTGTCCAACCACAGCAGTTCCTGCCAGTAAACAGCTTAAACTCTCGATCTTGGACGGGAACCGATCTTTCGACCTCGTGAATGCGAAGGGGGCAATTTGAATTTTAAGGGGGGCAGTTCGAGAATGTGTTATTAACAATGATTTTTTATTTTAGTGAGTCTGTGTGAGTGTGTGTGCTAGTTAATACATGTATATATGTACATGTAATATGATCCACAAGGTACTTTCCGCCTCCCCACGCTCGCGCGTCTCGGTCGACGAGGGAGGGGGAATCAGGATATTAGAAATGCTTAGGTGGGGCATGAAAAAAAAAAAGTTTGGGAACCACTGGTTTAACGTGTACTTGATTGATGTTTAATACCAGGAAGCACACGATACTTCAAAATCAAGCAGCTGATTCCATTGGTAAGGCAAGTAAGGCTGCTTGCACGTGCGACTTGCGACGCAAGTCGCACGTGGCATATGGGACGTGTCACGCCACTTCTCTGTGAAAGGTTTCATATATTTCTGGATGTTCGTTTTCAACTGGCGGGCCACGTGGTGTGCCACGTGCGACGTGCCACTTTGGTGTGAAAGCGGCCTAAGGTAACCAAGTCGATTGAAGGGTTAGGGCGCTGCTTTCTTGTGAAGGACTTTGAGTTTGATTGGTGTGATCGTTTCCCTGAGTGAATGCCCTTTCTAACCTCAGACCGTGGCGGGCCACGAACCCGCGACATGATGACTCAACGTCGTGGACGCTACCACTTTGCCATAGTGACCACCTTAGCCCAGACATTCATAAATAAGTGACTAGATAAGAGCAAGGTCGGTTAGAAACAAAGAGGTAGTAACAATAACTAGATCACAAAGCGAATAAAAATCAAATCCAGGAGAAAACGAGTCCATATATTAGCACTTAATGAGGCAGAAGAGAGAGAAAAAGAGAGAGCCGTTACAAGGTAGCTGGCTGTGTAAAGAGGAGAGAAGAGAGGTTGTAAATGAAGATGAAACACAGAGAATGACTTTTGGGTGAAACGGGTTGGATATTTTTTTTTTTTTTTAGGACAGGATGAGGATAAGAGAATACAATTGTTTGTTATCTTCAGGATAATGAAAAAATCTCCCAATTTTGTTTTCTTTCAATTTCATGCAGTAATAAATAGAATGTTTAAGAGTGTAATGCATGTTTGTAGTATAATTTTTTTTTCTAGGCCTATTTCTACATCGAGTATTATGGCCTTGTCGTTATTTCTCCCTTACTATCCCTTCACATCTGACTAGACACAACACTTTCAATCCTTAATTCTCTTTATTTTTTTTCTCGTCTTCTTGGTGTCTTGGTTCAATGGGAGCAATTTTCTTTGCCTGTCCCAATGTTACTCATAAAAGTCAGTATGTCTTCTTCATAGGATATTTTATTTTGCTCTTGTATAATGGTTGCGATGGCAAAGTTTTATATTTACGACTACAGGTCGTAAATAAATAATAAATATTACTTTTTTCTGTACCGAAGAATAATTGTAGAGAAAGTGTTTGGCTATCAACAGCGAGAGAAATATGACTGAAAGAGCCAATAAGACAGTATGACAGTGCCAATAACACAGTATTTCAGTGCAGACTGAACTATACTTTTTTGGACCCTATTAGAAAAAAAAACAGTAATGATAGTCTCTACCAATTCGAGAGAAATAGTAACAACAGGAACGAATAAGAGAAACTTAAGCAAAAATAGAATAATAGAAGAGATATGAGATGCAAAAAGGTGAAGAATATTGCAAAGGAACCACATAATGACAATGCAATGGACTAAATCCCCATAACATACAAGTTAATGGAACGCGGCTGAGTTATAGGAATGGAAGCAGAATTCAGGAGATATAGGAATGGATCTGGAGGAGGCAGAGAAGAAATATGGCTTTGGATATATAGCATAAAACGCTGATTATTAAACAAGATTACATAAGCAAAATTAGTTACAATATACTATTTAAGGATTAATTAATGATTGCAGAAGTGGGCTTAGAACAGGCATGTAGTTGAGCTTCCTTTCCCCTCCCCTAGTGACCGGATTGACAGAGAACTAAAACGTCCTTTCACCCCCCCCCCTAGTGACTGGATTGACAGAGAACTAAAACTTCCTTCCCCCCCCCCAGTGACTTGATTGACAGACAACTAAAACTTCCTTTCATCCCCCCCCCTAGTGACTGGATTGACAGAGAACTAAAACTTCCTCCCCCCCCAAGTGACTGGATTGACAGAGAACTAAAACTTCCCCCCCCCCAAGTGACTGGATTGACAGAGAACTAAAACTTCCTTCCCCCCCCCCAAGTGACTGGATTGACGGAGAACTAAAACTTCCTTCCCCCCCCCCAAGTGACTGGATTGGCAGAGAACTAAAACTTCCTTTCACCCCCCCCCTAGTGACTGGATTGACAGAGAACTAAAAGGTATAAAAATGTAAATAAAAAAATTCCCTTCCTTATTGGATAAGATCAGTGGATAATAATATTTCTTCACTTATTGTTGAATATTAATGGTTAATTCCGTGTTCATATGTTCGTCCCTCTATGTCTATTTCGCATAATTATATTTGAGGGGACATTCTGCTGTTTTTTTTATTTTTTTTATGAGTATGACACCAGGACGGGTGAAGAAAATTGCCCTCTTTGGGCCTGGAAACGAAGAAACATAGAGCAAAGAGAAAAAGAGATGGGGAGTGTTGTGACTTGTCAGTTGTTAAGGGATGATAAGAGATATGTAACGAATATGAAAGATTATTCTGTATATATATATAGGCATAGCAAAGAATCTTTAACTGAAGGAAGATTTAACACTGAGCTGCCCAGAACCATTCTTTATTAGTTTAAAATCCCTTCACCTGTAGTATCGCAACGGGCGAATAGTGCCATGGAAAAAAAAAGTGAATGAAAGAGCTCACTGCACACGAACACTATAGTTTAGTCTTGAAGACAATACAGATTCAAGTTCACCAGTGTTAGAATTGACATGGAATTTCACTGCCAACCCTTCCTTACGCAAAACCTCTTCATTTTTCTTGGCTAAAGACCGGCATGGAGTTGAGTTGCCTTGCTCCCCTAGTGGCTGGATAATATATAAACACATATATGTGTATTGAGTCAGTCTTGCTCTGTATAATGGAAATAATACTGAGTGTGAAACCAGAATATTTGTTTGTTAGTATTGTTTGTCTTGGGGAGCCCTTCCTCGCGCCCCTCTTTTGACGAGACGAGAACTAATTATAATGGATCTGTCGTCTCCCGAGTCTGATCTCCATCTCCATAAGACAACCCCTTTACGCCAGGTTGTCTCGTTGATATGCATAGCCGTCAGTCTCTTAGAACGCTTTCACACCAAAGTGGCACGTCGCACGTGGCATGCCACGTGGTACGCCAATTGAAAACGAACGTCCGGAAATATATCAAACCTTTCACACGAGTGGCGTGGCACATGGGATGCTCCACGCCACTTCTGTGTGAAAGTCTTCATATATTTCCAGATGTTCGTTTTCAACTGGTGTGCTAAGTGGCATGCAACATGCGACGTGTCACTTTGGTGTGAGAGCAGCCTTAGATCCTCGAATAAATTAGGATATATTGCTCCGCCTTTTTCAAATATGGCCGTGGCAGTTACTCAGAAAAATGTCTTTTCACTTCACAGGTGAATTCAGTAGAAGTCTGTCTTGAAGTGATTTTTTTTTATTTATTTTATTAATGGTATATCCTTTCGGAAGCACTCACGACGAAATGAAGGCGAACTTGTTTCATTATAAAATTGAGTGTGAATATGCACATGTTATGTTTTCTATCGTCCTTTCCAGTGGTTACCAAAAAATCTTTTTAAGCCAGGACACAATAAACGGGTGTATATAAAGTGTGAGGGAGACACTTCGCCTAAAGTTATCCTCTAATTTGCCTTCAGGCAATAGTTTCCGAGTTGTTCCGGTGTAGGAGAAAAGTTTCTGAAATGTTGTGGCCTCTAAATTTCCAGCTCCGAATAACGGAGCGTTGTAATTGGACGAAACTACAAATTTAGTGGGTCTGTGTGAGTGTTGGGAATATACGGGGCGTATGCAGAGATATTTCAAATGAAAAGAAGGTGAGTCTGCTTGTATACTGTCTATATACAAAAGCTGTCCCCCCTTCTCATGGCTGACCCAATCTGGATACACACCCGTTTATTTGCTTTGGCCGGGGTTCGAACTTACACAGCGTTAACTCGACAATCCATCATTGTACTTAAGGTAAAACCAACAGTACTGTCAACGGAATAAGAGAGGATGGAAACCTCTCAGTTAACTGCTAGAACTAGGGAATGAAGTCTCTGCTGAATGTCTTTCTTCATTTTAAACCCTCTTCCCAACATCACTTTTGGCTTGTATTCGCATTCATTTTCTATGCTTTGTTATACATGCATCTTCGATTATCAAATAAACACATTATCATATGTGAAAAATACTTAACATAATTTTGCCTGTTATTATGGGATTCGAAACCACAACACACTTGGCAGCTCATAAGAATACATATGGCGCTTAATACATGTTGAACTTTATTGAAATAAATAAGTTCTATATATTAGAAAAGAACAATAAACAACACGTGTTGTTCAAAATTGTGATGGGCAGTTATATATAAAAGAGAAATAAAAGATTAGTTAAGTGCAACTGGGAATATTAAAGGATTTCTAAAATACTTTGCTCTTAGAAAAAAAAAAAAAAAAAAAAAAAAAAAAAATATATATATATATATATATATATATATATATATATATATATATATATATATATATATATATATATATATATATATATATATATATATATATTGGCAATTCTTTATAAAAAAAAGAGCGAAGTTTGAAAATTAGACTCATTCGCAATTACCGCCAATTATCGTTCGTCTTCCCAAGATCCTTACTAAGAACTACTGGTACTATGTCAATAGTTAATATATATAATCTAATGCATTTTTTAGTTACTTCATTTTTCCAGCTGAGTATGATTTAACTCCCCATGTGAACAGCATCATGTTGAAGAAATTATGTCATTCCAATGGGATTATTAGTAAACCAATAAACAGTTGCACTACTAAATCCAAGTCAAAATATTTTTAAAAAGAACACTATCGAAATATGCAAAGCTTGTAAAGAATTAATAAATATTTATATAACCACCCTTCAATATAGACTAGACTTCCGCTTCACTGGAACATATAAACTGTGAGCAAAAAAATACGAGAAATGGTTTTGCAATTTTTTTTTTCCAGAATTCTAATGTTGTATTTCATCCACTTTAGCAAATTGAATCCACAGCTTCTAGGGTCTCCGAAATGGAGAGATCAGGTTTTGGGATGTGATGTTGGGTCTAATCCAATCTTCTTATATTGGACTCTTCAGGATGGGATTTGGTGCTTCTGAATGGAGAGAGAGAGAGAGAGAGAGAGAGAGAGAGAGAGAGAGAGAGAGAGAGAGAGAGAGAGAGAGAGAGAGAGAGAGAGAGAGAGAGAGAGAGAGAGAGAGAATAATTACGTATGGATCATGCAAGGAAGAATAAGGAAGGAAGAAAACCCTCCAAAAGATAACGATTATTAAAACATGAAAATGATCTCTCTTACATGTTAATTTAATTTACCAAAGCAACTTAGAAGAAAAATAGTTGGAATTTTGACAGCTTTTTCTACTATTTATCAATGAAAGTCACGATGGTTTTTCTCCCCTGCGTGTCGTAAGAGTCGACTACATGGGGTGGAGCGATGGGCCTGGAAATCCACTTCTTTGAATTTCTCCTCCCAAAGAGCCAGAATATTATGACTTTGATTCAACCACTCCCCTTATAATGGGAAAATAGCTTATGTATGTAGGTAGATAGAGAGATTAATTACTTTCAATGGAAAATGGGTAGAAGTTTTAGAGTTACAATGCATCCATTACCATTATCTTTGAAAGTGTTCATGTTTTTTTTTTTAATTATTGTGTGCAACCGAATGCTCTGCATTCATGCCATTTTTTAACGTTATGAATTGATATCATAATTCTATGGATCTCCATTTTACCGTTGGTTTTATATAACGTTTTTATTATTGTAACACTCAAGTCTAAAATTCGTACCCTCTTGCTAGCCATATAATCCAGGACATCATGACTCTTTTACATTCGAAAATTTATGGTTCCTCTCCTGGCGCAGGCGCCAGGAGTCTGCTTGGAATGTCGCCAGAATTCATCTTTGTAATCAATAATCTTCATGCTGGTTCATCTTTTTTTTATAATTAATCTTGAATAGAATAATTCTAAGTTGTGTATTTGTGACATTACTGTTTCTGTATTTCATTATCGTGAAATACTGGAAAAAAACTTGAGAAGAAATTGGGATCTTAAGTATGTAAACATTGGTTAACAAGAGCTTGACGACTTACCTCAGAAAACAACGAAATATATTCATAAGTACTATGAAACATTCCCTTTATAGGGTGTTGAATTCTATGAAAAAAAAAGTTTATTCTAATACTTTGCTCCATGTCCTTTATAAAAACTCACCATAGAGCAAAGTAATCCCCTTATTGTTTCTTTTAATGTCAGCTACCCCCCAAATTGGGGGAGACAGCCAAGGTAAGTAATAATATAAACATTGTAATTATAATCAAGAACTCTTCAGATCGTTGCTTTAGTCCCAGTAGTAATGTCACTTCCTTCCAGTGTTATATATCTTCAGCTAGGCAGCTTCTGCAAATCTTAAATTTTTCAATCTGGACCTAATTTTATTATTATTATTATTATTATTATTATTATTATTATTATTATTATTATTATTATTATTATTATTATTATTATTATTATTATTATTATTTAATTTTTTTTTTTTGCATCTTCTGATATCCCTCAGTC
>JAXCGZ010011793.1:0-7500 GCA_037179515.1 Halocaridina rubra
AAATATTAGTTTTTGTACTCACAATACTCTGCAGGATTTCAGATTTATGGAAATTATGGTAAAGTTTTCCACTAAGCACTTAGTCACTCGAAACAGTTAAAAATTTAAGAGGAGCAATTCCGTGTGTCACTGAACGCACGGAGTGTATGTATGTGTGTGTGTGTGTGTGTGTGTGTGTGTGTGTGTGTGTGTGTGTGTGTGTGTGTGTGATTACCTAATTGTGATTACCTAATTGTGTTTACGGGAAAGAGCCCAAAGCTCGTATCTTCCCGTCTCCTGATCGGTTCCATTTTTAGACTTAGTGATACTTATCATACCTGTCCTTAAAACTATGGATTGAGATAGCATTAACTACCTCCTCGCTTAGCGAATTCCAATTATCAACTACTCTTACACTGAAAAAGTATTTCCTTACATCCTGCAAACAAGTTTTCTTACCAAGCTTCAAACTATGACCTCTAGTTCTAGAGCCAACCATATCAAAATATCGATCCCTATCCACTCTATCATAACCATGAAGGAATTTAAAGACTGTCACCATATCCCCCCTCACTCTGCTAGCTTCGAGTGATGGTAAGTCTAATTCCCTCAGCCTCTCATCATAACTGAGATTGCGTATTTCTGGCACCAGTTTCGTGGCATGTCTTTGAACTTTTTCAAGCTTAGCTATATGGTTTTTCAAGTGTGGATTCCAAAAGGGGGCTGCATATTCGAGTTTTGGCCTCACATAGGTTGCATAAATATTTCTGAACATTTCCTTGTCTATGTGCCTGAAGGCTACCCTTACATTTGATAAGAATGCATATGCTGCCCTTACTATGCCATTTATATGTATTTCTGGAGACAAATCTGCCAGTATGTTTACTCCTAGATCTCTCTCATTTTCTGTCTCTTGAAGTTGTACTCCAGCCACCGAGTAGTCAAGCTTGGGCCTTCTTGCACTTGTACCCATTCTCATTACCTTACATTTTGAAGTATTGAATTTCATTAGCCACTTTTCTGACCACTCATGCAGATTATTTAGATCCTCCTGAAGTTCTCTACCATTGTTCTCGTATTTTACTTTCTTCACAATCTTTGCATCATCTGCAAACATATGCATGAATGAATTTAAAGACTCTGGTAGGTCATTTACATATACAAGGAACAAAAGTGGCCCTAAAACTGAACCCTGTGGAACTCCACTACTAACTCTTCTCCATTCAGACACTGAGTGTCTTACTCTAACCCTCTGTTCCCTTCCTTCTAAGTAAGTTTTTATCCATTCCAAAACATTTCCACCTATTCTAGCCATTGCTTGCAGCTTCCTAATATGTCTCCCATGTGGAACAGTATCAAACGCTTTCTGGAAGTCTAGGAATATGCAATCTGCCCAGCCCTCTCTTTCCTGTAAGATTCGGTTTACCTCATCATAGATTTCTAATAAGTTTGTTACTGTTGATCTACCTTCTTTGAAGCCATGTTGCCTTACTGACAAAAAGTTGAAGGATTCCAAGTAAAGAGAGATATGTTTCCTTAGTAGTTTCTCCATAACTTTGCAAACTATGCTGGTCAAGGAAGCTGGTCTATAGTTCAGAGCCGTATCCCTCCTCCCCTTTTTGAAGATAGGTATCATATTTGCTTGTTTCCAGCATCTTGGAATCTCCCCTGACTCCAGTGACTTTTTAAATATGATACTTAGTGCCACTGATATTGAGTTTGCGCATTTTTTAAGCACATGAGGGGATATGTCATCAGGACATGTAGCTTTATGAACATCTAAATCCATCAGCGTTTTGCATACCTCTGTGGCTGTAAGGTTGATGTTCTCTAATACCGGCCCTTGAGCTTCTATCTCTGCAATCTGAGGGGGTGGGGTATGTTCTACTGTAAATACTGACTGAAACTCCTTGTTCAATTCTTTGCAGATCTCTTCATCCGTCTCAGTGATGCTCCCATCCGCTCTCTTTAGCCTTAAAACCTGTTCTTTTACCTTCAGTGTGTGTGTGATTACCTAATTGTGGTTACCTAATTGTGTTTACGGGAAAGAGCCCAAAGCTCGTATCTTCCCGTCTCCTGATCGGTTCCATTTTTAGACTTAGTGATACTTATCATACCTGTCTTTAAAACTATGGATTGAGGTAGCATTAACTACCTCCTCGCTTAGCGAATTCCAATTATCAACTACTCTTACACTGAAAAAGTATTTCCTTACATCCTGCAAACAAGTTTTCTTGCGAAGCTTCAAACTATGACCTCTAGTTCTAGAGCCAGCCATATCGAAATATCGATCCCTATCCACTCTATCATAACCATGAAGGAATTTAAAGACTGTCACCATATCCCCCCTTACTCTTCTAGCTTCGAGTGATGGCAAGTCTAATTCCCTCAGCCTCTCATCATAACCGAGATTGCGTATTTCTGGCACCAGTTTCGTGGCATGTCTTTGAACTTTTTCAAGCTTAGCTATGTGCTTTTTCAAGTGCGGATTCCAAAAGGGGGCTGCATATTCGAGTTTTGGCCTCACATAGGTTACATAAATATTTCTGAACATTTCCTTGTCCATGTGCCTGAAGGCTACCCTTACATTTGATAAGAATGCATATGCTGCCCTTACTACGCCATTTATATGTATTTCTGGAGACAAATCTGCCAGTATGTTTACTCCTAGATCTCTCTCATTTTCTGTCTCTTGAAGTTGTACTCCAGCCACCGAGTAGTCAAGCTTGGGCCTTCTTGCACTTGTACCCATTCTCATTACCTTACATTTTGAGGTATTGAATTTCATTAGCCACTTTTCTGACCACTCATGCAGATTATTTAGATCCTCCTGAAGTTCTCTACCATTGTTCTCGTTTTTTACTTTCTTCACAATCTTTGCATCATCTGCAAACATATTCATGAATGAATTTACACACTCTGGTAGGTCATTTACATATACAAGGAACAAAAGTGGCCCTAAAACTGAACCCTGTGGAACTCCACTACTAACTCTTCTCCATTCAGACACTGAGTGTCTTACTCTAACCCTCTGTTCCCTTCCTTCTAAGTAAGTTTTTATCCATTCCAAGACATTTCCACCTATTCTAGCCATTGATTGCAGCTTCCTATAAGTCTCCCATGTGGAACAGTGTCAAACGCTTTCTGGAAGTCTAGGAATATGCAATCTGCCCAGCCCTCTCTTTCCTGTAAGATTTGGCTTACCTCATCATAAAATTCTAATAAGTTTGTTACTGTTGATCTTCCTTCTCTGAAGCCATGTTGCCTCACTGACAAAAAGTTGAAGGATTCCAAGTGAAGAGAGATATGTTTCCTTAGTAGTTTCTCCATAACTTTGCAAACTATGCTGGTCAAGGAAACTGGTCTATAGTTCAGAGCCGTAGCCCTCCTTCCCTTTTTGAAGATAGGTATCACATTTGCTTGTTTCCAGCATCTTGGAATCTCCCCCGACTCCAGTGACTCCTTAAATATGATACTTAGTGACACTGATATTGTGTTTGCGCATTTTTTAAGCACATGAGGGGATATGTCATTAGGACCTGTAGCTTTATGAACATCTAAATCCATCAGCGCTTTGCATACCTCTGTGGCTGTAAGGCTGATGTTCTCTAATACCGGCCCTTGAGCTTCTATCACTGCAATCTGAGGGGGTGGGGTATTTTCTACTGTAAATACTGACTGAAACTCCTTGTTCAATTCTTTGCAGATCTCTTCGTCCGTCTCAGTGATGCTTCCATCCGCTCTCATTAGCCTTAAAACCTGTTCTTTTACCTTCAGTTTTCCTCTGATAAAGCTGTGGAAAAGCTTGGGATTTTCTTTAGCCTTCCTGGTGATGTCCCTCTCATAATCTCTCTCTGCCTCTCTCCTTTTACTTAGGTAGTCATTTCTTGCTCTTTTGTAGGTTTGCCAGGCATTTATGTTTTTTCTCCTCCTATACCTTTTCCAGCATTTGTCTCTCCATTCCTTAGCTCTTTTACACCCATTATCGAACCATTTCTCTCTGGCATGAATTACACCTACTTTGGTGACAGGTATGCAGCAATCTACTATCTTCCCATATTTCTCACAAAAGATGTCATACATTTCTTGTACAGATTTGTTGTAAAATAAGGTTCTCCAGTCAATAACTGCAAAAAGCTCATTCATTTTGATGTAATCTCCTTTCGGATAGTTCCTCCTCATGTCCTCAGTGCCTCTACTCTCAGGAAGAATGTCTTCAATGATATACTCCATCAACAACACACAGTGGTCACTCTTTCCAATTGGTGGTTCATACTCAATATTTTCAATATCCAACACATTATCTGTGAACACCAGATCAAGTAGTGATGGCTCATCCCCACCCCTGGCTCTTGTTGGTTCCATTACATGTTGGTGTAGGAAATTCCCTTGTACGCAATCTAGGAATCTTGCCCCGAATGAGTCCTCACCACTGTGTGGGTCAAGATTTATCCAATCTATCTCTTTATGATTAAAGTCTCCCATAATCAAAATCCTACATTTTTTCTCCCGCGCCATGTTAACAACTGAGTTTATGACTTCAATCGTACCTATATGACTTTCCTCATAAATTTCAAGCCTATTTTGGTTCCTTGGTGGGTTGCATACAACAAGAAATTCCCTGAACTCACTTTCTATAGCCAAGTTTATTTCTTCAACTTGAATCCTCTCACTTATGAGCAGTGCTATCCCTCCACCAGTCCTCTCAGATCTTTCGACCCTTAGTATTCTGAAGCCCTTAGGAAAAACTGTGACACTGTTTATGTCCTCACTCAACTTAGTCTCTGTAATTGCTACTATATCTGCCTTACTGTTGTGAATCCTATCTTTTAATTCTACTGCCTTACCAGCTAATCCATCAGCATTTGTGTATAACAATCTTAATGAGGCCCCATCCCCTGATCTTCTGTCATTATCTTCTTTATCTCCCCTTTGTCTGGAAGTATTCTGTAACAAAAATTTTTCTTCTCTTCTTCATTTCTTTCATCATTTAACCTTCTTGCCTCTTGCAACAAGTTTTTGATCTTTCCCATCTCTTCCTGTGTTCTGTATCGTCTAATGAACACTTCTTTGCATTCTTGAAGGTCTTTTAGACTTTTTTTTCTCAACAATATTTCCCTACATGTCTCCCCTCTCTCAAAGGTTACTTTTGTTGGCCTCGGCTTTCCTTCCCTCGAATATTTACCTAGTTGGTGTATGTTTACAATATCCTCAGGACCACATACTACTCCAAGCTTTCTTATCAGGTCTACAACGTTAGCTTTATTTTCTTCAAGTGTCCCCTGCCATGTTGGCTCCTGGGATTCACTTATGCCTGAGATTACCACTGTCTTCTCCTTATCAAGTGCCTGTCTGATGAGTGGGTTTGCCCTTTCCATCACAACGTCTTTCATTTTTTCGATTACTGTCTCTTTATAGTCAACTGTTTGTATGTTTTCCAGTGCCACCACCTTTACAGCCTCTTTTACTGCCACATTCCCCTTTAGTGCATCAGCAAAGGACGTTTTCATGGCATCATTTTCCATATTCAGCTCCTGGAACTCTTTTCTGAACTGTTCAATGTTTTCCTTAATCTGAACATTCCAAGCAGCAATCTCGTCTCTCTCAGAAGAGAGCAGTGAACTAACATCTAATTCCTTTAGGTTGTCATTTAGCTGTTTGTTTTTATCTTCTTGTTTAGAAATTCTAGATTCTAGTTGACTCTTTTCCCCTTCCAGCTTCTTTATTCTTTTTTCTAGTTCCTTTCTCTCCTGCCCTTGTGCTTTATTTGCTTCCTCCAAAGATCTTATTTGTTCTCTGAGTGTTTCATTCTCTTTCATTTCTCCATCCATATTCCGAATTTTTTCATCAAGGCTTGTAACCATTTCCTCTAACTTCTTGATTCTCTGTTTAAGTCCTCTGATGACTACCCCTTCTCCCGACCCATGGGTGGGAGAGGTTTGGGACAGAGATGGCTTCATTTTTATGTTCTCCCTCTCACAGAATATAGAAAGAAGACGAGAAAGAGGAATAAAAAAAAAAGAAAAGAGAAAAACTTCTAATTTACCTTCACACAGAATTTTTATATCTCCATATAAGTGCTATTTAGTGACTCAGTTTGTCTCCTTTCTGGTAACACACATCTTAACTTAAAAACTTGACCATGGTAATTTAAGTATAAAAAGAAAAACAAAAACAAAAGTCAAACCTGAAGGAAAATTTGAATTTGTGTTCGAGGTGGCACCCACCTGTTTCTGTTATATATTCTTCCTAACTGATAAACTGACTTGCTAACCAAGATATGTTATCACGGGATTTAGACTTTACATTTAACTCAATATATATACAAAATAACAAAATAGTAAAAGAGAAAGCTAAAAGAAAAGCAAAAAAAAAATGAAGAAAATAGGACTGCTGTACTACTTGGCAACTTAACTCAGTACTGTTGACAGGTGGGTATTTGGTAATTTTATTTCTTTTATTATTCAATTTTTTCGTGTATCAAACTAACTAACTAGTTAATATAAATGGGAAGGATACTGATTTTAACAATATATAGAACCACAGGATCAGGTAAAACGGCTTAAGAGCTTTCCCCAGTTTACACAAAAAATTAGGTAATGTGGTGTGATGGCTCCACGTCTGGCAACTCTTCTAGATTTCCCTCAAGGCAGAAACTGGACGGCAGCTTCTCTCTCTTCCTCACGAAAAAGTTCTCAGTTTTTTTCCTTTAATATGAACAGTCTCGTCTTACAACAAATATTAGTTTTTGTACTCACAATACTCTGCAGGATTTCAGATTTATGGAAATTATGGTAAAGTTTTCCACTAAGCACTTTAGTCACTCGAAACAGTTAAAACTTAAGAGGAGCAATTCCGTGTGTGTGTGTGTGTGTGTGCGTGTGTGTGTGTGTGTGTAAGTATACTTTTTCTTTTTGTAAAACTATCATTCTTTCTATCAGCAGCAAGTGTATTTGATATTGTCACTATTTTCTTATTTCCTGTGACAATGATTGATGTGAAAAATTATGTCTTGTACAGTCTATGAAAATATCATCTGCAATTATCTTATGTAAAATAAAGTGTCGTATGTCTTGGAACATTAGGTATTAAAATCTAATATTAACTGCTAAGTGAGGGAAAGGCGGCGCAGTGGTGGGAGATTATTGGACGAAATCGGACAGTGGCCGTTATGCTACTGAGGAGCACCCGTCTACCCAGGTTCATGTCTTACCTCTGATTCACACTCACCTCTGTGCTGTACTTATAAGCTTATATTCTAGGGAGAACAAACAAACAAACATTCATTTCCATTTTTGTACAATGGTTATTCTTCTAAAAGTAAAAGTACTTTATAAGTAGACATGTAATTGAACTAATAAGTAAGAGGGTAATACATACGGTGCTGTCTCTGTAACGGCATTATCACCAGTTAACTAGTAGTTAATATTTCATACTTAAAGATGATCCACATATACGGGACAACAAAAAATAAAGAATTTAATCACAACAGTAATAACTGACAATAATATTGTCAAATGC
>JAXCGZ010011793.1:12500-15000 GCA_037179515.1 Halocaridina rubra
CTGCCACACCCGTGGATGACAATTTGTGGCCGAGATATTCTACTTCCGCTTTGAAGGATTGACATTTAGATAATATCAAGCAAAGGTTATTCTGCCTCAGGGCTTCTAAAACCGAAATGAGGTTCCGAGCATGTTCTTCTAAGGTCTTTCTGATTATTACTAAGTCATCTAAATATACTAGTGCAGTGTTACTGATGAGGCCCAGGAGTTCTGCTGTCATGAGTCTGCTGTAATGACTGGGGGAATTTTTTAACCCAAAATTAGGCGACTGAACTTATAGAGTTTATTATTCACCGAAAAGGCGGTCTTAGCTTTACTCTTCTCTTCTAAGACTACCTGGTGGTACCCCACCAGGAGGTTGAGAGTGGTAAAATACTTAGTGCCAGTGACATGACACAGTACATCTTCAATTATAGGGAGGGGGAATTTATCGCCTTCGGAAATCAAATTTAGTTTGCGAAAATCTACGTACAGCCGAAGGTCTTCATCTTCCTTTTTTACTACTACAATGGGGCTATACCAAGGGCTTTTAGATAATCTAATGATGCCCCTTTTCTCTAAATCAGCTACCATTCCCTCTAATTTTCTCTCGTATACAATGGGAGCGCAGTAGGGTTTTGCAAAGGTGGGGGGATCATTTCCCGTGTTGATATCCAACGGCATAAGTGTGCACTCCCCAGGGGGGTCAAAACCTAAAGAAAAAACATCATAATATTTAGCGACAAGTTCAGTCATGAAAGCAGAATGTTCAGCAGCGCTCAACTCTCTCGCTAACGTCTGCAAATTTGCGACACTGTCGCATTTTGTAGAATTCGGCAATTTTCGTGTTTCTAGGAATAATTAATGGGACCGGCCGTATATTGACACACATGACTCTTAATTTCCACGACCCGTTGGGAATTATCAACAATTTACTAGGAAAAAAATTAGCATTTTTTGTGATAAATTCTGCGTACAAGATTTGTCCGCCCGGGACTACCCACGAGGTGATAGCTTCCAAGACACATGTAATACCATTCTCAATAATTTCTTCCCAATGCGTTACAATAGGCCCATGAATCCAGCCATATATCTTGTTGTCACCCACCATAAACATTAACAGTGCCCACAAAAATAAAGGGAGAGTGTTCAATTTCACCCTTGATCTCCAGCCTCACTTGGTCTCTTTCAGAGTTCGGTTCAGATTTCAGGTCATGACTTCAGGTACTTTACGACAAAATCCTCTTGTCACAGCTCTGATATAGAATATCTTCATTAGAATACCTAATGTGTTGCACCGTGCGTATATCTTCTGTCTCCTATCTGTCAACAGATAAATATCAATTCAATAGGCATTGTGAGTACACCATTGATTCCATCACTATGTATGTTGAATGAGGCATATAAATAGAGGGATGCGTATACATACATCACCTTTTGCTGGAGGGATAGCCAGAATGCCGTGTATTGTGCATGTTTTTTTCTAACTGAAATCTTCATTGTTTTCTTGCCCCCATGACTATCATGGCTGGAGACTTAGTAGTTCTCCATGTTGACAGAATCTGGTAAATGCATATCGTGAGGTAACGAAAGCTGGGGCTACCTTCGTTCCCAAGTAGTGGATTGCCAACAAATTGGGTCAAAGTGAAAAGTTCAGGTACTGACAACTGGAAGAAGGGATATCACAATGTCCACACGAAAATGGTTACGGTGCACCAGAAAAATTCTCCCGGGGAAGCAAAACTATCATTGTAGAATTGTGATGAAAGTGAAAAAGACGCAATGTAATGTTGTGGAAGCTATTAATGAATGGCGAGAAAAGACTGCATCGGCTGTTTGTTCATCAATACCACTTGCGAGGAAGGATGAAGTTTTTTTTTATGCGATTCCAAACTCCATGTGACTGTTTTGAATTGCCTTTGGTTTTCTGACTTTCTGGCTTTTTTTTGGAAGAGGAACACCTCCTTTACATATGCAGAAGTAACATATTCTTCATTTGGACAGTTTGGAATCCTAGTTTTCAGAATGGCAGGAAATGGGCATTGAGTATGGAAGAAACTTAAGACACTAAACAATACTAAAAATTATGTCAGACTCGAAGCAGCACTGGAATTTTTCTGTTTCGCTGACACGTGCCTCCTGTAGGTAATCAGGTACAAAGAACAAGGTTGGATGGGAGCTTACTTTAGCGGAAATTTTGGAGGAAAAGGTGTTCCCGTACTTGAAAGAGTCTAGAAACGTGTTGGATCCTAATGAAGTATGTTTTCTTTATGACAGTGCTACATGCTTTCGCACTTAGGAGATGCAAAATTTGCTGAAGGACTCTGAAATTTTTTTCAGTCAAACTCAATGGCCAGAAAATTTAGTAGACTTCAACCCTGTCGAACACACTGAAGTATCCCTGAAAGACAGGGTGGAGGTTAAGGTGATCCAAGGACGCGAAGGTGATCAGTAATAAAAAAAAAAAATTTATGAGGCATCTGCAAGATGTGTTGGAGGATCTTGAGATAGACACAGCTCT
>JAXCGZ010011793.1:17500-20000 GCA_037179515.1 Halocaridina rubra
TATATATATATATATATATATACAGGGAGGAAGAGAGAGAGAGAGATATACGAAATAATCAACAGTATATGAAGGAAGATTGATATTAAAAGCAAATAAACACGAAAATAAACATGTAGATATTTTAATAACACTGCATTATTAACATACAGTCTAATATGGCAGGAAAAGTCCATTAAATAAAGCAACGAAAATAAATATTTAAAAAGTACTTACTAATTAATTGTTCTTCTGTTTTGCTAGTTGTATCTCTTGCCATTGTACTTTGAGAAGATGGCCAGTTTAGGTTACGAAATTAATAAGTACTTTTTATATATTTATTTTCGTCGTTTTATTTAATGGGCTTTTCCTACCATATATATATATATATATATATATATATATATATATATATATATATATATATATATATATATATATATATATATATATATTTCAACATAAATATTGCAATAAGTAAGCGAATTAAATAAACAAGCAAACAAACAAATAATCATTACGATTTCGGATTATAAATCGTGTCTTGCCCAACTGTAATCAGGTCATTAAGAAACCGAGAAAAATTATGTATTGACTATAATCCCATTATTACAGAAAAATTGTGTAATACATCATATAGTATGTTGTATAAGGGAGATTATACCAATACCAAATGCTGATGGGATAATCTCTCCACACCATTTGTTATCTTTATTAACATTTATCAATTGTTATTAGTTCTTATCAGTAATATGGTATTTGACTGAATTTTTCCGTAGTTTTGAAATATATTTTGTTATTCCCATCTTGAGAGGGTTTTCAATGCTACTACTACTACTACTACTACTACAACTACTACTACTAATACTACTACTACTACTACTACTACCACTACCAATACTACTACTACTGCAGCAACAACAAAAAGTATTAATATTTTTTCAAATGAGAGAACCACTTCAGCATGTTAACTCGATTAGATTGCTGTTATGGCTAATAATTATCAAGGTATTTTGATTGAGACAATGTGGACAACCTCTAGAACACCCACTTTCCTTCTATTTATAATTCAGAAAACTTATCTTTACTCTTATTTCCTAGTTTTATGAAGTACATCCTAAAAGCCTAATAATAGTTTATAGACTACTGTGGGACATTGTCTCACGGAGCCATAGCGGTGCAAACATAAATTAGTGTATAGACTCAGCTCTGTAAAAATGTTTTCAAATAAAAACGCAAGAAAAGTCATAAAAGTAGCAAAAGCAACAGGTCAAAGAATTGCAACGTACCCTTGCCGGTCCTCACCTCATCTGTCAGTTGTTTTGAGATAATAAAATAACTAAGAGGATGGAGGGATTGTCATTTCCTATAACTAAGTACGTCCAGAAAACTTGTTTCCAGTTCATTGTGAAGCAGAACAAGAGACGTGAAGACGCTGTATGTACCATTGGTCTCATATATTCAAATTGTGGCAGTTGAAATAATTTAGCGACCATTTCCATAGAACTCCCAGGGTCACCCCCCCCCCCCCCCCCCCTCTCTCTCTCTCTCTCTCTCTCTCTCTCTCTCTCTCTCTCTCTCTCTCTCTCACACACACACCCACACATATGTGCGTGTACACATGCTAAATTGTACACTGTCCAGGAGAGTGCGTCAGCCGTGTTTAATAATTATATTCTTTGCTGTCAAGTTAACTAATTAATTGTTATTGAATGGGTAACATTCATCAGGAAGGCTGTAATACTGTCCCATTTTGCAACTCCAGGAGTGTCTACGTGCATGCATCTTCATGTGTCCCATTCCTTTCGAAGCAAATAAAAACAACACTCCAGTAAGTGGAGAAACTACTAGTTAATAATTCTGTGCATTGCATTATTGGTACTCTAGAATTCTAGCTGAATACAACCAGAAGCCGGAGAGTTTTTTACATAACATCTTTAGGATCCTTGTCACAGAACAGTAGATAATAGAAATCCATAAAACGACTACATAAAAAGAAAAAAGAAAAAAAGGAAATGCACCTTGGCCTTTCAATGACTTTTACATAATTAAAATAGAGAAAAAATACATTTCACTATTTGAAACCATCAGTGATTAAGTTGTTAAGTCTATATGTACATTTTTGTGTTATCAGTACATAACGAAATCAAATACAGGACAGTGTAATTCATTCGCAAAAACTATATCCTGTTGCCTCTAGGAACCCTCTCCGATCAGGAATATAAAAAATTCCGAGGATGACAACCTTATAAGCAAAAGATATTCAATAAGTAAATACCAATCTAAATATGTAAATAACTTAATGAATTAGGTGTTGACTGAATAAATAACTAATTTTATAGTAAATAAATAGTAAATTTATAAATTAATAAAATTATTAAATAAACAAGCAAAGAACTAAAGCATTAAACACACACAGACACATATATATACATACATACATACATACATACATGAATAATTTTTACCCCGACCTTACAGTTATATCTGCTATACTAGGAATGAACGCATTCTATCTGGA
>JAXCGZ010011793.1:25000-50000 GCA_037179515.1 Halocaridina rubra
TGTCACGCCACCTCTGTGTGAAAGGTTTTATATATTTCCGAATGTTTGTTTTCATCTGGCGTCACACGTGGGATGCCACTTTGGTGTGAGAGCAGCCAAATATTTAAACCGGAAATGTATGGCAAACAAAAGGACTTTGGAGGTTTTTTTTTTCTCTGCTTTATTGTTATTGTAAAATGTTTTAAAGGTTTTATCAGAGCAAACTTCCAAAATATGAGGCTGAAAACATAAATTCTTTCCAATTGGCCTCATTCATTGTTCGAATCTTCTGAATAATCCCTGAATTTGACATACAGAATATGAAATTAGCTAATCTTATTTTATATTTCATTTAAAAAAATTCTCCAAGGCTGTAATCATTTCTCTATCGACGAGCGAAGCAAGAAGAAGAAGACGAATAATAATAATATTAATCTTCTTCTTCTTCTTCTTCTTCTTCTTCTTCTTCTTCTTCTTCTTCTTCTTCTTCTTCTTCTTCTTCTTCTTCTTCTACGGAGTGTTTTTCCCCTCCAGGGACATATTTATAGATGCACGTATACCGTGCAAGACTGAAATCATTCCTTTATTTAGGAGTGAACCTATGAGCAAGAAGAAGAAATCATCAGCAGCCAAAGTAACAACAATAATAATAATAATAATAATAATAATAATAATAATAATAATAATAATAATAATAATTATTATTATTATTATTATTATTATTATTATTATTATTATTATTATTATTATTATTATTATTATTATCATTATTATTACTGCTGTTATTAATAAACAAATGTACTGCAGTTACGCATATTTGATGTTATTAATTAATCTCCCTTTCTGGTAGAGAATCGATTCTACAAACTCTAGTCTATAGTAACACAGCTTAGTCTACTACACTACAGAGGTTGTATATAAGAAGGGGACCTGTAACATTCTACTAATGTTACTCAGACGGAGGGACGCCACTGCGACCATTAATCTGCGTTTTACCCCCTTCCCCAGCCCATTAGTAAAATGTTTCAGTTTCCTTTTTTTATATACAACCTCTGTGGTCTAGTGGACTAAGCTGTGTTGCTCCAAACTAAAGTTCACAGGCTCGATTCCCGACAAGGAATTATTATTATTATTATTATTATTATTATTATTATTATTATTATTATTATTATTATTATTATTATTATTATTATTATTATTATTATTATTATTATTATTAAATTACTCTCTCCTTCCTTTATTCATAAATCGCGAAGACATCCTTCATAAATTAAGTCGGAAATCCTTAGGCATCTGATGGCCTTATCAAGTAATATAACATATATACTTTTGTTTTTTAAGTCTTTATGTAATAAATTTAATTATATTCTCTCTCTCTCTCTCTCTCTCTCTCTCTCTCTCTCTCTCTCTCTCTCTCTCTCTCTCTCTCTCTCTCTCTCTCTCTCTCTCTCTCTCTCTCTCTCTCTCTGCCGTATGCTATCTCATAGCACCTGCCAACTCACCAAATATTATGAGCAAAATACATATACATGTGGTAGACCACGGGAAAAAAAACTGTATCATATCATCATGGGCTTCAGGCCCTGTCCTTCATGTCCGCACTTATTATAAAAACATAAAATTGTAAGTAAAAATTAAAATGTAAAAAAATATATTAGATTATTTCACAATAGAATACACAAATATAAAGTGTGTAGGTCTTTAAGATCTACCAGGAATGATGACTATTAACTGGGAAATATTTTTGGAATCCAGTAATTAAATTACTGAGTTGTTTTCAGCAATCCAATATTTGTTTCTCTTTTATGAAAACATTCAGACATATGCTATCGAAATAGAATAAAAAATGACCTCATTTTACGTTACTCCCCAAGGTGGCTCGGATTGATTCTTCTCTCCAGATCCACCTCGGGATTGAAAAATACATATTACAGACATATCTGCAACGAGTTTGTAGGAACGTATAAGAGTCTACTGTTATGTCGATGATCAATCAGATAGATTTTCCGGTGTTTAAATGGACTTATTCATTTGATTTTCAATTTCCGTTATATCGTAGTTAAAGATTTATTATTTGGGACAATTATAGTAGTCGTAAATTGGCGACCGTTAATAATTGCAAATAGGCAGGCAGGCAGGCTATAAATTGATATTATCACTCATGTATTGACACTTGCAATAGGGTAAGTGGCACGTACGTGTGTGAATTCATGTATATGTATGTGTGTGTAATTACCTAATTATGATTACCTAATTGTGCCTAAGGGAGAGAGCCCTACGCTCGTAACTTCCTATCTCTTGGTCGGTTCCATTTTTATATGGTACGTATCGCATTTGTCCTTAAAACTATGAACGCAGTTATCAATAACTACATCCTCGCTTTGCGAATTCCAATCATCAACTATTCTTATAGCCTACTAAAAAAGTACTTCTTTACAACCTGAAAAGAAGTTTTCTCACGAAGCTCCAACTGTGACCTCTAGTTCTAGTGCCAGCCATATCAAAATATCAATTCCTATCCACTCTGTCAAAACCATGCAGGAATTTAAAAACGATCACCATGCCCCCCTCATTCTTCTGACTTCGAGTGATGGTAAGTCTTGTTCTCTCAGCCTCTCATGATAACTGAGATTGCGTATTTCTGGCACCAGTTTCGTAGCAAATGCTGATTTTTTTTTCCATCGTATTTATATGTTTTTTCAAGAGTGGATTCCAAAAGGGTGCTGCGTATTCAAGCTTTGGCCTCACATAAGTTACGTAAATAGTTCTGAACATTTCCTTGTCCATGAGTCTATAGGTTATCCTTACATTTGCCAAAGAAGAATATGCAGCAGCTCTTACTATGCCATTCTGGAGTGTGTGTGTGTGTGTGTGTGTGTGTGTGTGTGTGTGTGTGTGTGTGTGTGTGTGTGTGTGTGTGTGTGTGTGTGTGTGTGTGTGAGAGAGAGAGAGAGAGAGAGAGAGAGAGAGAGAGAGAGAGAGAGAGAGAGAGAGAGAGAGAGAGAGAGAGGTATATAGAAAGTGAGACAGAATAAAGGAAAAAGTATTGTAAAAACAATTCAAAATTGTATAAGGAAGTTTATTGTTATGTATAATACAGACATAACATTTGAATAATAATAAATACAATATATATATATATATATATATATATATATATATATATATATATATATATATATATATATATGTATATATATATATATATATATATATATATATATATATATATATATATATATATATATATATATATATATATATATATATATATATTTTTTTTTTTTAATTTATTTTTTTTTTTTTGGTGACACCGAGACAGTCAAAAAGCTGCCCTCGTTAATAAAGGCCCGGGAACGAGAGAACATTAAGACGAAGGAAAAGAATAACTTATAAACAAGGCAGAGCTGAGGTAATGAAACACAAAGGAGAAGGGTAGACTGAAGAAAAACTCGAAGTACTGAGGACCTAGAGATATGAAGGATTAGGCCCTGAGATGATGATAGATCCACTTTTTGAAGGAAGATAGATCATAAGAAATTGGAAAGACAGAAGGAGGAAAAGAGCTCCAGACTCTGGAGGTAGATGGGAAGAAGCAGTCACTGAACTAACCAATCCACAAGCTACAAATCTCCACACAGTGCCTGTGAGACGAGGCTGCTTGGTGAGTGTTATGTGGCCTCGGTAGTGGGGGAGGGATGCAACTCGCCAACTCAACAGAGCAGCAATGGAGGTAGTAGCAATAGAAAAGAGAATGGGATGATAACTTATGGCGAAAAGAGAGAGAATCCAGATTAGAGGTAAGAGAAGGACCATTAATGAGTCTGACTGCCTTAGATTTAACCCTGTCAAGATAACTATAAGAAGAAGCACGTCAGATGTGTGAGCAGTATTCTAAGCAGGGACGGATAAGACCTTTAAAAAATTTAAGTAAATGTAAAGACCAAAAGTAATGACGAAAACGAAACAGAACCCCCAATATTTTGGATGCAGATTTAGAAAATTGGATTATGTAATTCCTCCAAGACAAGTAAGGGGGCTATATGGATTCCTAATATGTTGATAGAATTAGTAGGGTAAACTTTGTTTGTTTTGAAGACAATAGGGTAAGCAGGAGGAGAAGAAGATAAAGAAATAGCCAGAAACTGTCTTGGAGGCATTAAATTTAACTAAGTTTTGAGTGTCCCACTCAGATACCCTCTGCAAATCGGAGTTGAGACTAGAAGAAAGAGTGATACGAGACTGATTACTAGTAGCAGATAAAGGTTGTGAAGAAAAGGCAGAGGAAAAGTGAAGGGTAGAATTGTCAGCAAAGTCGTGAAGAAGAGAGGAAGATGGGGACTGTAGAAGATCATTGATGAAGAGAAGGAACAGAGTAGGTGGAAGAACAGAGCCTTGTGGAACACAACTCTTGTAAAAGGGAATGGTCTAGATGATGCACCATCAACAAATACAGATATAAACGGTCAGAAAGAAAACTGGATATAAGAGAACAAAGAGAAGGGGTAAAGCTACAGGCATTGAGTTTGGCCAACAGAGCCTTGTGCCAGACTCTGTCAAAAGCCTTAGAGATATCAAGGGCAATGATGAAGGATTCCCCATAGTGCCTCAGAGAAGATGACCATACTTGAGTAAGATAGGAGAAGAGGTCACCAGTAGATATTGCCTTGTGGAAGTCATACTGGTGAGCAGAGAAAAGTGAGTTAGATTCAAGGCGTTTTAAGAAGTGAGAAATGATCAAGGTCTTGAAAACTTTAGCAATAGAAGAGGTTAGGGAAATAGGCCGGTAGTCTAAAGGAATAGAGCGATCACCCTTCTTAGGAACAGATTGAACTAGAACATGTATCCAAGGTGAAGGATAAATATTGGTTGTAAGAATGAGGCAAAAAAGATGGCAATGTACAGGAGCCAGTTCATTTGCAAACTCCTTCAGGAACCTTGCAGGGATATCATCGGGACCAGATGCCTTGTTCGTCTTTAGTGAGCAAAGAACCTTATGAATTTTGCATGAGGAAAGCCTAAGGGAGGGCATTGGGTTAGAGAAGGGTAATGATTGAGGGGCAGGTGCGCTGGAATCATTTATAGAAGAGTTGGCAGATAAATGAGAGACAAAGAGAGTGGCTTTGTCTGTGGGAGAGCAAGCTATAGAAATATTAAAACAAATGAGAGGGGGAATCCTAGAGTTACATAAATTTTTTGAGAGGTTTTTGACTAAGGACCAGAAACATTTGTCAGAACGAGTTAAATCAGAAGGTGATACTTGGGTAGACTGATGTGCCTGATTCCAGGCCTGAACAGTCATGGAGCAGGCATGGTCAAACCAAGGTTTAGGGGGAGAAAAAGTTTTCGTAGAGGAGGCGATGTATGCCTCCATTCCCGAGGTCATGATCTCGGTAACTTTTTGGGCTACCTGATCAGGGTTGCAGTACCGAAAGCAGTAGTTATTCCACAGGAAGTCAAAGAGGAAGTTACGCAAATCTTCATGTTGGGTATGCTCACAGTGAAAAAGACGGCACTGAGTAGGTGGGATTGGTGGAGGGGGAGCAAAAATGGAAAGATTGAGATCAGAGAGTTGTCAGATTTACCAAGAGGTGAGAGCAGAGAATAAGAGTAGTTTGATTGGTTAGAAGTAAGAAATAGGTCAAGAGTGTTGGTCACATGTTCATGTCAATCGAGGACGCGAGTAGGATATTTGATAATTTGCTTTAGATCGTGAGCAATAGAGATAGCAAGGGCCTCACTTCCTCCCACATCATTTTGAGAAGAATTAAGTCACTCACTGCGGTGTACATTGGAGTCTTCAATATAAAGAACTTCAGCATGTGGGTGTGAAGATAGCAAGGACTCGTGGCAAGAGGACAGATATTCAAATAATGACACAAAGTCAGTGGAGTTTGGAGAACAGTAGCAGAAGCAAAGGAATATAGTGTTAGTGGAGAAATAGATTTTTAACCAGAGAAGATGAAGTCAGGAAATTCAAGGACCATGAGCCTTGCAATAGGAGTGTTAGTATTGCAGTAGGCACAGACCCCACCTTTGGAACAAAAAGGAGAATACAGGTTATAATGAGAGACTTGAAATGGTTTAGTTGAAGCATGGCTAGACAGCTGGGTTTCAGATAGGAGGAGGAGGTTTTGGAGGGAAGTACCCAAGTGCTGTTCCACAGACAAAAGATTAGAGTTCAGCTCACAAATGTTAGAATAGTGAAGAGCGAAAGAAACAGATCTATTAGGAAGTGCAAGGTTAAGGGCAGAACCATTACTACCACTAGGCATGTCCACCCTCAAGCCAGTAGAGGAGTCAACAAGATCCCCGGAGGTTTTTAGCACCCCTCTATGTCGGGTACTAGGAGCCATAAGCTGTGGATCTTCCATAAATATAGCAAATATGAGGAAAAAGAGGGCAATAAGAAACAGATATGGGGAGTGTTTGACTTGTCAAATGTAATGGGATAGCAAAAGATGTGTAGTGAATATGCCAAAATATTCGGTGTAGATGTAGACATAAGGAAATAACCGTTCTGAAGTAAGACTCATACCAAAGCTATCTTGACCAGTCCTAGTTGAATCCATAATACCTTCAGTCGTAGTCTTTCAACTGGCAGCTGGTATCATGGTCAACCTACTATATATACTTAAATAAACACATTAATATATGTGAAAATATGAATCATATTTTACTCCTGACTGGGGGTCGAACCTAAGACACATAATTACTGTGTCAAGGCACTACCGACTACACAACCGAAGGTCTAAATAAGAAGCACACATTGCAGCTAACTGCTATTCTAGGAATGAATGCATTCTCTCTGAATGCCTTTTTTTGTTTATATTACAGCTTCTCCCAACCTTACTCGTGGCTTAGATTTCGCATTTGCTTCAAATCTCAATCTATATAGGAATTAATAATAATTAAATAAACACATCAACATATGTGAAAACATGAATCATATTTCACCCCTGATCGGGACTCGAACCTAATACACATAATTACTGTGCCAAGGCATTACTAACAATACCACTGAAGGTCAAAAACATGTGTACATTCCTAGTATGGAAGCTAGCTGGAAGGTTTGCTTCTTCTGTAGACCTTCATTGGTGTAGTTGGTAGGGCCTTGGCACAGTAATTATGGGTCCTAGGCTCGAGCCCCAGTTAGCGGTAGAATATGATATATATATATATATATATATATATATATATATATATATATATATATATATATATATATATATATATATATGTATATATATATTATGAGTTTGACACAGGGACAGGCAAGAAAATTATCCTCATCAGGCCGGGGCATAAAGAAAACATTAACACCAAGAAATCTAGATGGTTAAGCACAAGACAGAAATAGGGGAGTGATACTCAATAGGAAAAGGGGAGTCTAAAAATAATAGAAGTAATGAGACCCTAAAAATAGGTCAGGATTTGGCCCGGAGATGATGATATATCTGCTTTTTGATGGAAGATAGGTTATAAAAATTAGGGAAGATAGAAGGGGGAAGAGAGTTCCAGAGTCTGGAGGTGGTTGGGAAGTAGTCACTGCACCGACCAAGCCGTGAAGAACATATCTCCACACAGTACCGGTGAGACGATACCGCTTGGCGAGTGTCACCTTTGGCAGTGGGGAGGGATGCAATTCGCCAACTCATCAGAACAGAGATGGAAGTAGCAGCAATAGGAAAGTGAAAAGGGATGATACCTTGTGGCGAAGAGAAAGAGAATCTGGATTAAAAGTAAGAGAAGAGTCATTGATGAGTCTGACTGCCTTAGATTCAACCTTATCAAGGAGATAAGTATAAGAAGAAGCACCCCAGATGTGTGAGCAGTATTCTAAGCAGGGATGGATAAGGCCATTATAGATTTTATATAACTGTAATGAGGAAAAAAAAAAAAAAAAAAAAAAAAAAAAAATATATATATATATATATATATATA
The DNA here is from genome assembly GCA_037179515.1 of Halocaridina rubra. Taxonomy (NCBI): domain Eukaryota; kingdom Metazoa; phylum Arthropoda; class Malacostraca; order Decapoda; family Atyidae; genus Halocaridina; species Halocaridina rubra. The sequence continues at coordinate 32,924 of JAXCGZ010011793.1, forward strand.
TATATATATATATATATATATATATATATATATATATATATATATATATATATATATATATACATAGATAGATAGAAAGATAGATAGATAGATAGATAGAGAGAAAATAAACAGAGAGAGAGTCTTTTTTTTCACACATCTTTTGGCCTAGAGCATTCTCGTAGTTTAAGAAAATAATCGACATTTGGCTGTCCATAGTTTTAAATGTCATTGTCTCTCTTTTTATATATTTATCAATTATTATGGCTGTTTATACTGTCTGGCTGTCTGAAAAGATCCAGATCTTTTCTAATTTTCTATCTTTCTATTTTATCCGTCTTTTTTTTATGAGTGTGACAGCGGGACAGGCATGATAATTGCCATCATCAATAAAGGCCCGGGCACGAAGAAAACATAAAGACGAAGAAAAAGTAAAAGGTTAAGGACAATGCAGAGTTAGGTATTGGTACACTATAGAAAAAGGACAGGCTGAAAGAATTGTTGAAGTACTGAGGACCGTGAGATATGGCAGAATTAGGGGGAGAAAAAGTTTTCATAGAGTAGGAAATGAACGCCTCCATTCACGAGGTTATGATTTCTGCAAGTTTTAGGGATACCTGATCAGAGTTGCGGGGCCGAAGGCATTAGTCATCCCACGGGAAGTCTAAGGGGAAGTTCCTCAAATCATCATGTTACGGGTATGCTCAAGGTGCCAAAGGCTGCACTGAGTAGAAGGAATTGTGGAGGGAGAGTAAATATGAAAGAGATTGAGATCACGGAGTGGTCAGATTTACCAAGAGGGAAGAGCAGAGAATTTGAATAGTTTGAAGGAGAATATGTAAGATATAGGTCAAGACTGTTGGTTACATGTTCGCGGTGACGGGGAATATGAGTATTGTGTTTGATTATCTGTTCCAGATCATGAGTATAGAGAAAGCAAGGGCCTCACTTCCTCCCGCATCAGTGTAAAAAGAACTAAGTCACTCGCTGTGGTGTACATTGAAGTCTCCAATATAGAGAATTTTAGCATGTGGGTGAAAGGGTAGTATGGACTCATGGCAAGAGGACATATATTCAAAGGAAGACTCAAAGCCAATAGGGTTAGGAGACCAGTAGCAGAAACAAAGGCATATAGTGGTAGTAAAGAGATAAATTTTCAGCCCAAGCACATCAGGGTCAGGAGATTTGCAATTTGATAGTAGGTAATGAAAAGGCTGACATTTCAAAATGGCAACTGAGAGTTCAGTGTCTATAACCACACTGTCTCAGTTCAAAACAATGTTGTATAATGAGATTATGGAAGAGCAAGAACTATTTACACTCACACAACAAGTAAGCAGCTGTTTGATCCAACATGACGAAAACTTCAGAAGGCTGAGACACAAATACAGCATGGGTAACATGCTTACAGGTGATTGTGATAGAGTTACTGCTCGCATAAGACTTGGTTATAGAAATATATGGGAGGTGAATTGCGAGAAAACTTGTAGAGAGCACCCAGAACACTCAAAATGCCATTTATGTGAGTGTTAAGGGGGCAACAAGTTAGTGCACTAAATTACAGAGTGCACAAAGCTTAAGGACTTCAGACCTCTTGGTCTGAGCTACTTTGAACTTTGTGTCCACTTTTGCAACCCAGAGAATTTATATCCTATACTTAGTGTATACTCAACATTTAAAATGTAATTCTTTTAGCCTAGCTAAACATAATTAAATGATCTTTCCTATCTGGGAAAAAAAAGAAAGGAAAGAGAAAAAAAACTGGGAAAAGGTGGAGGGTATACCTCTCTCTCTCTCTCTCTCTCTCTCTCTCTCTCTCTCTCTCTCTCTCTCTCTCTCTCTCTCTCTCTCTCTCTCTCTCTCTCTCTCTCTCTCTCTCTCTCTCTCTCTCTCTCTCTACATTGGAGACTTCAATGTACACCACAGTGAGTGGCTTCATTCTTCTCACACTGATGTGGGAGGAAGCGAGGCTCTTGCTTTCTCTATTACTCATGATCTGGAGCAAATTATCAAACATCCTACTCGTGTTCCTGATCGTCACGAACATGCTGCTAACATTCTTGACCTTTTTTTTACTTCTAACCCTTCAAACTACCCTTATTCCGTGCTTTCCCCTCTTGGTAAATCTGACCACTCCATGATCTCTGTTTCTTCCATTTTCGCTCCCCCACCACTAATCCCTCCTACTCAACGCCGCCTTTGGCACTTCGAGCGAACTCAATATGAAAATTTGCGTAACTTTCTCTTTGACTTTCCATGGGATGACTACTGCTTTCGGTCCCGCAACCCTGATCTGGTAGCTGTAAAAGTTGCCGAGATCGTGACCGCGGGAATGGAGGCGTACATCCCCTCTTCTACACAAACTTTCTCTCCCCCTAAACCTTGGTTTGACCGTGCCTGCTCCATGGCTATCCAGGCTAGGAATCAGGCTCACCGATCTTACCAAGCCTCTCCTTCCGATTTAACTCGCTCTGCTTTTATTATAGCTAGGAATCGCTGTACAGCTCAGATTCGAAGGTCTAAGGCTTCCTTCATAAGAAGGAAAGTTGATGACCTTAACTCCTCTCCCACTGACAAATGCTTCTGGTCCTTAGCCAAAAACCTCTCCAAAAACTTCTGTAACTCAAGCTTTCCCCCTCTCATTCGTTCTGATGGTTCTATAGCTTGCTCTCCCACTGACAAAGCCACTCTCTTTGGCTCTCATTTTTCTGCCAACTCTTCTGTCAACGATTCCAGCGCACCTGTTCCTCAGTCTTTTCCCCTCTCTAACCCTATGCCCTCCCTTATCCTTTCTTCACGCAAAGTTCATAAGGTTCTTCGCTCACTAAAGACAAACAAGGCATCTGGTCCCGATGGTATCCCTGCAAGGTTCCTTAAGGAGTTTGCAGATGAACTGGCTCCCGTGCTTTGCCGTCTTTTTCGCCTCATTCTGTCAACCAGTATCTATCCTTCATCTTGGAAGCATGCTCTAGTTCAACCTGTTCCTAAGAAGGGTGACCGCTCTATTCCTTCTAACTACCGACCTATTGCTCTAACCTCCTCTATTGCTAAAGTTTTCGAAACTTTGCTCAATGCTCACTTCTTGAAACGCCTGGAATCTAACTCACTTATCTCCGATCATCAGTACGGCTTCCGCAAGGCAAGATTTACTGGTGATCTCCTGTCCTATCTTACTCATGTATGGTCATCTTCTCTGAGGAACTATGGGGAATCCTTTGTCGTCGCCCTTGATATCTCTAAGGCTTTTGACAGAGTCTGGCACAAGGCTCTGTTGGCCAAACTCCCTGCCTATGGCTTTACCCCTTCTTTCTGTTCTCTGATTTCCAGTTTTCTTACTGACCGTTCTATATCTGTAGTTGTTGATGGTGCGACATCTAGCCCTTTCTCTGTGTCCAGTGGTGTTCCACAGGGCTCTGTTCTTTCACCTACTCTCTTCCTTCTCTTCATCAATGATCTTCTACAGTCCCCATCCTCCTCTCTTCTTCATGCCTTTGCCGATGATTCTACCCTTCCCTTTTCCTCTGCCTTTTCTTCACAACCTTCATCTGTTACTCGTAATCAATCTTGTATCACTCTTTCTTCTACTCTTAACTCCGATTTGCAGAGAGTATCTGAATGGGGCACTCAAAATTTAGTTAAATTCAATGCCTCCAAGACACAATTTCTGGCTATCTCTTTATCTTCTTCTCCTCCTGATAACCCTATTGTCTTCGAAACTAATGAAATTTACCCTCTTAACTCTATCAATATATTAGGAATCCATATAGCCTCTAACTTGTCTTGGAGGAATCACATAATCCAAATTACTTTTCCTCATTGCAGTTACTTAAAATTTACAAAGGTCTTATCCGCCCCTGCTTAGAATACTGCTCACACATCTGGGGTGCTTCTTCCTTTACTTATCTTCTTGATAGGGTTGAATCTAAGGCAGTCAGACTCATTAATGATCCTTCTCTTACTTCTAACCTGGATTCTCTCTCTCTTCGCCGTAAGGTATCTTCCCTTTCGCTTTTCTATCGCTACTACTTCCATCGCTGCTCTGATGAGTTGGCGAGTTGCATCCCTCCTCCACTGCCGAGGCCGCGTAACACTCGCCAAGCGGCCTCATCTCACAGGTACTGTGTCGAGATTTGTAGCTCGCGGATTGGTCAGTGCAGCGACTGCTTCTTCCCATCTACCTCCAGACTCTGGAACTCTCTTCCTCCTTCTGTCTTTCCTAGTTCTTATGACCTTTCATCCTTCAAAAAGCAGATCTATCGTCATCTCAGAGCCTAGTCCTCCATATCTCTGGGTCCTCTTTACTTTGACTGTTTTTTCTGTCTGTCGTTTTCCTTTGTGTGACATTACCTCATCTCTGCCTTGCCCTTAACTTATTCTTTTCCTTCGTCTTGGTATTTTCTCGTGCCCGGGCCTTTGTTGATGAGGGCAGTTTCTGCCTATCCCGGTGTCACACTCTTAAAAAAAAAAAAAAAAAAATGTCTTTTTATATACATAATCCACTTTTCCCCTTATAAGGTGAGTGGCTGAGTAAAGGAATAATGCTCTGACTTTCTGGGAAGGGAAAGTACAGAGAAGGGGTTTCTCATTCCCTCCGCTCCGCCCCACTTAGTCTACTCTTACGACATGCAGGTGAACATGGAGGAAGTATTCTAGCCCCCTCCCTTAGGAGTTCATACATATTTATATGTGAGTGTGTACATATATACATGTAATATATATATATATATATATATATATATATATATATATATATATATATATATATATATATATATATATATATATATATATATATATATATATATATATGTATGTCTATATGTATCAATAATTACTACTTTTGATTCGTAACTCTATCTATATACAAAAGCTGTAGTAATGATGATGGTGGTGATGATGGTAATAATAATAATAATAAACATAATAATAATAATAATAATTATAATAATAATAATAATAATAAAATAATAATAATAATAATATAATAATAATAGCGATATATATTAAGCTGACGTAATTTTCTCTCATGTACATAATTTGAAGGGTAGAGAAGGGGAAGGGCTTTCAGTCTTTCCTTTTCTTTTCCTTCCAAATTTCTCTTCCATTAGATGGTGCTGTGTTTATGTGTGTATGTATGTATGCTTAGGTTTATATGTGTACGTATATGCGATTAATTACATGCACTTTCCTTTGTTGTGTTACCCTCAGATGACAATGATGTGTATGAGTATGCATGTATGCATCTTTATCGGTGGAAAGGACTAATAACTCCTTTTGCTGAAATGAATACCACAAACTCTCTCTCTCTCTCTCTCTCTCTCTCTCTCTCTCTCTCTCTCTCTCTCTCTCTCTCTCTCTCTCTCTCTCTCTCTCTCTCTCTCTCTCTCTCTCTCTCTCTCTCTCTCTCTCTCTCTCTCTCCTTGATAGGTATAGACTATGAAGCCCCAGAGGCAATTTCTATTGCTCATCTAAGTAATCATGTATAAATGAGAAAATGCAATGCATATATATATATATATATATATATATATATATATATATATATATATATATATATATATATATATATATATATATATATATATATATATATATATATATATATATTTATATATATATATATATATATATATATATATATATATATATATATATATATATATATATATATATATATATATATATATATATATATATATATAAAAGACTCCGTGGCTAAGTGGTAGCGTCCGCTACTCTGTGTCGGCAGGTCGAGGGTTCGCGCCCCGTCAAGGGACTGAGGTTAGTAAGGCCATACACTCAGGGTAATGATAACACATGCCAAAACAAGTCCTTCGCAAGAAGACATCCGTCCTAGCCCATAGTAGAAAAGGGAGTTCGAGACGAAAACCGAATCATCATATATATATATATAATATATATATATATATATATATATATATATATATATATATATATATATATATATATATATATATATATACTGTATATATATATATATATATATATATATATATATATATATATATATATATATATATATATATATATATATATATATATATATACTGTATATATATATATATATATATATATATATATATATATATATATATATATATATATATATATATATATATATATATATATATATATATATATATATATATATATATATATATATATATATATATATATATATACTGTATATATATATATATATATATATTATATATATATATATATATATATATATATATATATATATATATATATATATATATATATATATATATATATATATATATACAGTATATATATATATATATATATATATATATATATAATATATATATATATATATATATATATATATATATATATCATCTGAAATTTTTTCATATATATATCAAAGGATGTATTCAGTTATAGCAATAATTAATAGTTATTATAAATATGTTACAATTTATAATGCAAAGTAAACATTTATATATCGGTTGGAGTGCCTACTGGTACATGTCCCCATGTAGTTATCATAGAAATAAAAATATATTTTATTGGTCAAACGGTTCGTCGAACGCGGTTCGACAGACAAGTGTTTGAAGTAATGTTCGAACGTGTGAACGGGGTATTTGGTTGTCGAACACGTTTGTCGAACGTGTTCGACAGCCAAATACCCCGTTCACGCGTTCGAACATCACTTCAAACACTTGTCTGTCGAATCGAGTTCGACGAACCGTTTGACCGTGTACACAGCCCTTTAGTTTTGCAGTAGGCACTGATCCCACCTTTGGAATGGAAACGAGAATACAGGCTAGACTGCTGGATTTCAGAGAGGAGGAGGAGGGTAGCGAGAGATGTACCATGTGCTGTTCCATAGACGAAAGATTAAGAGTTCAGACCACAAATATTAGAAACGTGAAGAATGAAAGGCTATTGGCTTCATATTTATGCTTGAGATATGAAATTCACATCCCTATATCATCTGCCTGTCTATCTGCTTCTATTATTCTGGCTATCTAAATGTCTAAATGTCTCTGAGTTTAATTATCTAGCTGTTTGCCTATACATTTTTTATTGTTAAACTAATTGATATTTATATCTAGGAATATGCGACTTTTTCTGGTAATTATCTACCATCTGCCTAGTTAAGTACTATCTATCTATCTGTCTATCTATCTATCTGTCTACGTATTTATTTGCTATACAAGCATCCTATTTATGTGCCAGTCAGTGCATGTACATACATACATGCATACATAATACATACACACGTAAATAATACATACATATATACACACTTGCATACATACATACTTGCTGAGTACATACATACATACACGGATGTATGCATAATTAAGTACACACATACATACATATATGCATCTAACATGGTTTCCTTAAGAAAGTTATTTCAAGCAGTATCTGATTTGTCGTATGAAGCAGAATATGTATACCAAGGAAAGCGTGTATATGGGCGTATGTTTACGATGACGCACAGCTGAGGAATCTTCTTAGGAATGTACGTCAGTAATGAACAGTTATTACAACACTTAAAGAAGATTTGAAAGATCCGTTTTTCCTAAACTCCTCCCACTTCTCTATATGTATGCATGTATGTATATATTTAATATTTTGAAGACGATACAGGAAGAGAGAGAGAGAGAGAGAGAGAGAGAGAGAGAGAGAGAGAGAGAGAGAGAGAGAGAGAGAGAGAGAGAGAGAGAGAGAGAGAGAGAGAGAGAGAGAGAGAGAGAGTAGCTATGTCAAATAATCCTGACTTTGGGAGCAATTTTACCCTCCACCAGATTCAGCCCTGGGTTGTACCTTTGATAGGAAAAGGAACAAGGTGAAGTATCTCTCTCTCTCTCTCTCTCTCTCTCTCTCTCTCTCTCTCTCTCTCTCCTCTCTCTCTCTCTCTCTCTCTCTCTCTCTCTCTCTCTCTCTAAAATACACACTTTCTAAAGGAAAATGGACTTCCCCCGGGGAAATGGTTTCGAATATCAAATAATTTACCTTCATGATAATATATTTGGTGGTAATAACTCAGTTACAATTACCCTTTAGTGTTATATATCATAAGGACTTTCTTCCAAAATAATGAAGGAAAGCATACCAATTTCTATACCTAAGGCATGTAGCAGTAAACTGAGAGCAAGGCCTTTAACAAAATCTGAGATTATTATTCTTAACAGGTTTGAGAACACTTTAGAAGTAAAATAATCAGTTAATCTTTATTATTTTATGAGAGGTGAAAGGACAAAGTCATGTTTTCTCGAATTTCTGATTGGATTATACATCTAGAGGCATTTTGTTTCTAGATTTACAGATTGCGCTGGATGATGGAAACGAAATTCAATTCTAGATAATTTCACAATCTAGGGGATTAATGGTAGGTTGCTGGCTGCCACTTATTAAATGTTTTCCAAGTGGTAGATCAGTCACAGCATATTTCAGAAGCTACATGACTCCCACTAAAATGAAATTCTCCTTTGGAATCCCAAAGGGAGGGGTTCTTTTGACATTTTTATTCAATATTTTAAGGGATGTTCCTAAACCTTTAGTTCTTCCAAACACACTATGTACATTTATTTGCTTTGCAGATGATATGACATTCAGTCTTTCCCCCCCTTCCAGTGCATGACGTATAAGAAAAGTTGGTTCATTATTCAGAAATAACAAAGGAACTTGACTTAAGTGTCTCTTTTCCTAAAATTCTGTATTATGCCAATGCCACTCCATTAAAACATAATATATTTGGATGTTAAAAATATTCAAGAACCCTTCAGCCACACATATTTAGGCCTACCCAAACCATTGCCACTCTTTAATCACCTCTCATGAACTTTTTTCCTGACTTAACAGGCTTAAATTTCAGGCAAGTGTATTGCTATCACAGATAATGTTGTTCTCTTAAATATGTTCCGATTTTATTTTTAAAAGCTTGTTCCTATTGATACAGAAAGCGTTTGACACTGTTCCACATGGGAGACTTATTAGGAAGCAGCAAGCAATGGCTAGAATAGGTGGAAATGTCTTGGAATGGATAAAAACTTACTTAGAAGGAAAGGAACAGAGGGTTTGAGTAAGACATTGTCTGAATGAAGAAGAATTAGTAGTGGAGTTCCACAGGGTTCAGTTTTAGGGCCACTTTTTTACCTTGTATATGTAAATGACCTACCAGAGTCTGTAATATGTTTGCAGATGATGCAAAGATTGTGAAGAAAGTAGGAAACGAGAACAATGGTAGAGAACTTCAGGAAGATCTAAATAGTCTGCATGAGTGGTCAGAAAAGTGGCTAATGAAATTCAATACTTCAAAATGTAAGGTAATGAGAATGGGTACAAGTGCAAGAAGGCCAAAGCTTAACTACTCGGTGGCTGGAGTACAACTTCAAGAGACAGAAAATGAGAGAGATCTAGGAGTAAACATACTGACAGATTTGTCTCCAGAAATACATATAAATGGCATAGTAAAGGCAGCATATGCCTTCTTATCAAATGTAATGCTAGCCTTCAGGCACATGGACAAGGAAATGTTCAGAAATATTTATGTAACCTATGTGAGGCCAAAACTCGAATATGCAGCCCCCTTTTGGAATCCACACTTGAAAAAGCACATAGCTAAGCTTGAAAAAATTCAAAGATATGCCACGAAACTGGTGCCAGAAATACGTAATCTCAGTTATGATGAGAGGCTGAGGGAATTAGACTTACCATCACTCGAAGCTAGAAGATTGAGGGGGATATGGTGGCAGACTGTAAATTCCTTCATGGTTATGATAGAGTGGATAGGGATCGATATTTTGATATGGATGGCTCTAGAACTAGAGGTCATAGTTTGAAACTTGGTAAGAAAACTTCTTTGCAGGATGTAAGGAAATACTTATTCAGTGTAAGAGTAGTTGATAATTGGAATTGGCTAAGCGAGGTAGTTTATGCTATCTCAATCCATAGTTTTAAGGACAGGTATGATAAGTATCACTTAAGTACAAAATGGATCCGATCAGGAGGCGGGAAGATACGAGCTTTGGGCTCTTTTCCGTAAACATAATTAGGTAATCACATATATTCATACGACACACATATATATGCATATTATATGTATTACACATGTTATTATTATTATTATTATTATTATTATTATTATTATTATTATTATTATTATTATTATTATTATTATTATTATTATTATTTGCAGTAGTAGTAGTAGTAGTAGTAGTAGTAGTAGTAGTAGTAGTAGTAGTAGTAGTACTAATAGTAGTAGTAGTAGTAGTAGTAGTAGTAGTAGTAGTAGTAGTAGTAGTAGTAGCAGTAGTAGTAGTAGTAGTAGTATAACATTGATATAACGCTAGTAATCAAGATCCGTGTGAGGGGGAATATATATATATATATATATATATATATATATATATATATATATATATATATATATATATATATATATATATATATATATATATATATATATATATATATATATATGTGTGTGTGTGTGTGTGTGTGTGTGTGTGTGTGTGTGTGTACTTTCTTCCACGTAATGTCATTAATTGTGTTATAATATTAATAATTATGATTGTAATAATGGTAATAATGATAGTGATAATAACAATTATCGTCGTCCTCGTTGTCGCCATTATTATTATTATTATTATTATTATTATTATTATTATTATTATTATTATTATTATTATTATTATTATTATTATTATTCTAGCCCTCTTGAGGGAGAGAGCTAGATTGCTTCCTCCGTGTTCCCCTGCTTGTCGAAAGAATTGGCTAAATGGGGTAGAGCGAGGGGACTGGGAATCCCCTCCTCTGCATTTTTTCTTCTCAAAGAGTCAGAATATTTTTCCTTGACTCATAACTTTCCTTGTAAGGCGAAAATGGCTCAAGTATAAGTATATGTATGTACATTGTGCAATAGTTACATTCATCATAAAGTATTGAAACTTGAATTCATAATTGTGAAACCATTGCATGGTAGCAATTTCATCATCGCCATTAATCCTTGTCACAAAGTAGGTTTGAGAAGTTATTTTCCATCTTTAAATTTGACCCCGAAGTAATTCCAGTCATAAAAAAAACACCATTGGTTAGCTACAGTGAAGTATTTAATAGAAATTATTTTCCAAATATTAATGAAACTCTTTATATATATATATATATATATATATATATATATAATATATATATATATATATATATATATATATATATATATATATATATATATACAGAAAGGATCTTGTATTCGCAGCCTTAGGAGAGTTTGGTAGTGGCATGATAGTGCATGAATATTTTGTAGGGATGCAAAAACTATGAAAAAGTGTTTGAGTTTGCCTTAGAAGATATGAGTCATGGAGTATGAGACCTTAAGAATCAAACTTGCCATTAATTATGTTATTCGTGCTGGGGAAATCTCACTCACTTTATTTGACACCAAAAAAATGCACTTTTGTCACCAATGATGCTTAAAAACCTACTAACAAAACCTCCATGACAATAATTCATGAGGGATTTTTTTGAATATGAAAACTTAATAAAAAAAAAATTATATTCCATGGTGATTGTGATAGAATGGTTGCATGCTTAAGACTTGGCTACAAAATAATCTAGGAGATTAATAAAAAGAAAAAAAAAGAGAGAGAGCATGAACAGTGCACCTGTAATATTCCAAATGTGCGTTGCTTTGCCTTGAATAGAGTAACACTTTATTGTACTATGTAAAGAAAAATGATTAATTGACATGACTTCAGACCTCCTGGTCTGTGTTGTTTTAACTTTGCAAACATTTCTGCATCCTACATTGGATACATATCCAATATTAAAATTATACATATACTTACACAACTGTGTATTGTGATTGTTCTTCGAGTGTCTTAAATTTTTAACATACAAGAGAATTACCATATATAATAAGTATCAATATTATAATTATTATTATTTTGTAATTATTATAACTCGTATTGTAATTATTTATATTATTATTATTATTATTATTATTATTATTATTATTATTATTATTATTATTACTATTATTATTATTATTATTATATCCTGTTATGTATATGTGTGAATGATTAAAATGTGTTTGCACACAATAAAGTGGAACATATTAGTGCTGGTCGAGTATACTCATTGTGTGTTCTCAGAATATGCTTCATTGTATAGTTAACTCTCTCTCTCTCTCTCTCTCTCTCTCTCTCTCTCTCTCTCTCTCTCTCTCTCTCTCTCTCTCTCTCTCTCTCTCTCTCTCTCTCTCTCTCTCTCTCTCTCTCTCTCTCTCTCTCTCTCTCTCTCTCTCTCTCTATATATATATATATATATATATATATATATATATATATATATATATATATATATATATATATATATATATATATATATATATATATATATATAAGTACAACATAAGCACAGCTTGACAGCTAATATACATAAATAAACAGATAGCTATATCTATACAACGAAGTAGTTATAATGGTAAATATAGAGCAGGAGTTGAAAATACCAAATGCTAAAGATAAATATTCAATATATATATATATATATATATATATATATATATATATATATATATATATATATATATATATATATATATTCACTAACCTATTATTGTTATATTCACGATAAGAATATTAATGAAATATAAGAAGATACATTACGTACCACATCAGGGAAGCGGTAGATAACCGCTCTCAAGCTATTTTTTAGAGACTGTAATGGTCACTATTTTTACATGCTTATCCTTCGACAGAGGTCATATCAATCGTTCCAAGAGTTGGCCTTTAATAATAATAATAATAATAATAATAATAATAATAATAATAATAATAATAATAAAAATAATAATTATAATAATAATGATAATAATAATAATAATAATAATAATAATAATAATAATAATAATAATAATAATAATAATAATAATAATAAGAACATCATCCCTGTTCTCTTAAATTTTTCGCACAGACAATTAATGGAATATTATAACAGAAATTTTCATATGTAATTATGTAATTCTTCAGCTATCATATATCTCATAACAACATAAAAACCGGTTTTAGTATATCACACCTGCCAGAACCCAAGAAGCATTGCTATAACAACTAGCTAAGCAAGAGAGTAACTATGTGTGCGTATATATATATATATATATATATATATATATATATATATATATATATATATATATATATATATATATATTTTATGTGCCACAATTAGTCCCCATATAGAAGTGGACATAGAAGGGCTGAAGCCTGGGAAAATAAGGCTGGATGCATCGTACGCACCGTCGTAAGCCTGTTGGCATCTATATATATATATATATATATATATATATATATATATATATATATATTATATATATATATATATATATATATATATATAATGAGAGATCGGTTTATGTTTCCTACTAAGAGCTAAGAAGTAGCCTTCTTGAATAGGACTTTGGTTTTGGCAGGTGTGATCGTTACCTCTAAGTGCGTGCCCTTGAAGACCTCATACCGTAGCGGGCTGAGAATCCTCGACCTGATGCCTAAAAGTTGCGTACGTTGCCACTTTGCCACGGCGAATACCATATATATGTATATATATATATATATATATATATATATATATATATATATATATATATATATATATATACATATATATATATATATATATATATATATATATATATATATATATATATATATATATATATTTCTTCTTTTTCTTTTTTTTATTCTAGTAAATTTTCTTTTATGCATATTTTGTTGAATATGACCGCTGTTTTTGCATTTGTAATTTTCTTATATAACTTGTCCAAAGTTCTTACAATAATTTTTTTCATTATTGTTTAGACTATGCCATAAGTCGGAAAATTTAATCGAGTTCATAACGTTACGTACAGCTCTGTACATTATCAAATGATTATTTATTTAGTAGTGGATGAAGGTAACATATGATATCTAATATCCACATTTAGTTTATATCCTCCAGAAAGATTCAAGGTATCTCTGCAAAGTTTCCAGAGTTGCTGGAGGATGGACCCCAAGCATCCATATCTCTGACCTTTGCTCTTTACTTTCAGAGTTGGCAGAGTATTAGAATTTGGTGTTTGCGGATTCATAAAAGGATATATCTTATGTATATAGAGAGCTTCTAGAATTTGCAGACGTCGAAAACGTTTTCCCGTATGTAGTATCTTCGTATTTTCCTCCAACATTTTACGTGTGATGGAGGTCTGGTGTTTTTTCATCATATGATTTTTGGGGGCGCCTTCTTGTAAGTGCAATGTTTTTCTCTTTGTCAGTTTAGTTGTTGTCATACCAATATAAGACGATTGAAGACTGTGGTCTTCATGGGGGCATTTATATTGGTAGACTACATGACTTTGTTGGAAGAGACTTTCGATAGCTGTGGGTTTTTTCTTAATATAAGCTCTCTCTTCTTTTTTGTTTTGTAATATATGTGGAACATGAATAATTTTTTACCCCGACCGGGACTCGAACCTAGGACTTATGATTACTAAGTCAAGGCGCTACCACTAAACCACAGAAGGTTTAAAAGGAATCCAACCTTATAACTTATATCTGCTATACTTAGGAATGAACGCATTCTAACTGAATGCCACTATGTTTATATTACAGATTCCCCAACCTCACTCATGGCTTCATTTTAGCATTTAGTTCAATTCCCAATCTCATTCGTGCCATGAAATAACCAATTAAGCACATTACATATGTGAAAACATGAATCATATTTTACCCCGACCACAGAAGGTTTAAAAGGAATCCAACCATATAGTTTATATCTGCTATACTTAAGAATGAACGCATTCTAACTGAATGCCACTATGATCATATTACAGATTCCCCAACATCCAAGTAATCATAAATCCTAGGTTCGAGTCCCGGTCGGGGTAAAAAAATGATTCATATTTTCACATATGTAATGTGCTTAATTGGTTATATATATATATATATATATATATATATATATATATATATATATATATATATATATATATATATATATATATATGTATATATATATATATATATATATATGTATATATATATATATATATATATATATATATATATATATATATATATATATATATATATATATATATATATATGTATATATATATATATATATATATATATATATATATATATATATATATATATATATATATATATATATATATATATATATATATATATATATATATATATATAT
This sequence comes from Halocaridina rubra, assembly GCA_037179515.1. Classification (NCBI taxonomy): domain Eukaryota; kingdom Metazoa; phylum Arthropoda; class Malacostraca; order Decapoda; family Atyidae; genus Halocaridina; species Halocaridina rubra. The sequence continues at coordinate 48,149 of JAXCGZ010011793.1, forward strand.
ATATATATATGTCCAAAGCAGTCATATATATATATATATATATAAATATATATATATATATATATATATATAAATATATATATATATATATATATATATATATATATATATATATATATATATATATATATATATATATATATATATATATATATATATATATATAAATGTCCAGAATAGTCTATATATATATATATATATATATATATATATATATATATATATATATATATATATATATACATACATATATATATATATATATATATATATATATATATATATATATATATATATATATATATATTATGTAAATAAAAAAATAAAAAAATATATATATATATATATATATATATATATATATATATATATATATATATATATATAGATAGATAGATAGATAGATAGAACAGTCATATATATATATATATATATATATATATATATATATATATATATATATATATATATATATATATATATGTATATGTATATATATATATAAATATCCAGAACTGTCATATATATATATATATATATATATATATATATATATATATATATATATATATATATATATATATGTATATATATATATATATATATATATATATATATATATATATATATATATATATATATATATATATATATATATATATATATATAAATATATATATATGTATGTAATAATCATAAGTCCTAGGTTCGAGTCACGGTCGGGGTAAAAAATTATTCATATATATATATATATATATATAAATATATGTATATATATATATATATATATATATATATATATATATATATATATATATATATATATATATATTTATATATATATATATATATATATATATATATATATATATATATATATATATATATATATATATATATATATATATATATATATATATATATATCCAGAAGTGTCATATATATATATATATATATTTATATATATATATATATATATATATATATATATATATATATATATATATATATATATATATATATATATATATATATATATATATATAAAACCAAATACGCACATTACATATGTGAAAACATAACTCATTTTTTACCCCGACCGGGACTCGAACCTAAGACTTATAATTACCAAGTCAAGGCGCTGCCAACTACACACCACAGAAGGTTAAAAGGAATCCAACCTTATAGCCTATATATGCTAGTCTTAGGAATGAACGCAGTCTATATGAATGCCACTATGTTCATATTACAGATTCCCCAACCTCACTAGTGGCTTCAATTTCGCATTTAATTCAATTCCCAATCTCATTCGGGCTATACAATAACCAAATAAGCACATTACATATGTGAAAACATGAATCATTTTTTACCCCGACCGGGACTCGAACCTAGGACTTATAATTACTAAGTCAAGGTGCTATCAACTACACACCACAGAAGGTTAAAAGGAATCCAACCTTATAGCTTATATCTGCTATACTTAGGAATGAACGCATCCTATCTGAATGCCACTATGTTCATATTACAGATTCCCCAACCTCACTCGTGGCTTCATTTTCGCATTTAATTCAATTCCCAATCTCATTCGGGCTATACAATAACCAAATAAGCACATTACATATGTGAAAACATGAATCATTTTTTACCCCGACCGGGACTCGAACCTAGGACTGATAATTACTAAGTCAAGGCCCACATATGTAATGTGTTTATTTGGTTATTGTATAGCCCGAATGAGATTGGGAAGTGAATTAAATGCGAAAATGAAGCCACGAGTGAGGTTAGGGAATCTGTAATATGAACATAGTGGCATTCAGATAGAATGCGTTCATTCCTAAGTATAGCAGATATA
>JAXCGZ010011793.1:55000-60000 GCA_037179515.1 Halocaridina rubra
CCTTCATGGTTATGCTAGAGTGGATAGGGATCGATATTTTGATATGGCAGGCTCTAGAACTAGAGGTCATAGTTTGAAGCTTCGTAAGAAAACTTCTTTGCAGGATGTAAGGAAATACTTTTTCATAGTAAGAGTAGTTGAAAATTGGATTTCGCTAAGCGAGGATGTAGTTAATGCTATCTCAATCAATAGTTTTAAGGACAGGTATGATAAGTGTCACTAGTACAAAATGGAACCGATCAGGATACGGGAAGATACGAGCTTTGGTCTCTTTTCCGTAAGCACAATTAGGTAATCTCACACACACACACACACACACACACACACACACACACACACACACACACACACTCATATATATATATATATATATATATATATATATATATATATATATATATATATATATATATATATATATATATATATATATATATATATATATATATATATATGAACCACTGAGAAAAGGCGGTTAAAATACTTCCTGTGTGTTCCCTTGCGTGTCGTAAAAGTAGGCTAAATGAGGTGGAGCGAAGGGACTGGGACACATATCGCATGCATGTGCATATAAGTACATACAAATACACACATTCACATACAGATATATCTCCCCGACATGCACATTCACTCCCACCTGCATCCGCGTGATTACCTAATTGTGTTTACGGGAAAGAGCCCAAAGCTCGTATCTTCCCGTCTCCTGATCGGTTCCATTTTATACTTAGTGATACTTATCATACCTGTCCTTAAAACTATGGATTGAGATAGCATTAACTACCTCCTCGCTTAGCGAATTCCAATTATCAACTACTCTTACACTGAAAAAGTATTTCCTTACATCCTGCGAAGAAGTTTTCTTACGAAGCTTCAAACTATGACCTCTAGTTCTAGAGCCAGCCATATCAAAATATCGATCCCTATCCACTCTATCATAACCATATCCCCCCTCACTCTTCTAGCTTCGAGTGATGGTAAGTCTAATTCCCTCAGCCTCTCATCATAACTGAGATTGCGTATTTCTGGCACCAGTTTCGTGGCATGTCTTTGAACTTTTTCAAGCTTAGCTATGTGCTTTTTCAAGTGTGGATTCCAAAATGGGCTGCATATTCGAGTTTTGGCCTCACATAGGTTACATAAATATTTCTGAACATTTCCTTGTCCATGTGCCTGAAGGCTACCCTTACATTTGATAAGAATGCATATGCTGCATACACGTGCACACATATGCGCACGAATATATATATATATATATATATATATATATATATATATATATATATATATATATATATATATATATATATATATATATATATAAACAGGTGAGAGTAAAATTATAAAAAAATAAAAATAAATAAAAAAATAAAAAATTAAAGTAAATAAAAAATACAAAAAAATACATGTGTATGTAAACAATTGCATACATACACATGTACACCCACATATACATGCATACACATCAACACAGAATCATCTAATGGAGGAGATCAGCCTATTATTTTACTTCTTTTTTTCCTCCTCCTCCTCCTCCTCCTCCTTCTTCTTCTTCTTCTTCTTCTTCTTCTTCTTCTTCTTCTTCTTCTTCTTCTTCTTCTTCTTCTTCTTCTTGGAGAAACCGCAGTGAAATCTTTGTAAAATCACTGCAGACAATCAGTCAATATTTATAAGAAGAATAAAAAAGAATCCGCACACACGAGGCCGGAGGCAATTTTCCTTCAGGGCGCAGTTTTTCGAAATGGAGAATCATTAAATCTTAAAGTATGAGAGAGAGAGAGAGAGAGAGAGAGAGAGAGAGAGAGAGAGAGAGAGAGAGAGAGAGAGAGAGAGAGAGAGAGAGAGAGAGAGAGAGAGAGAGGAAGTAAACTGTTGTACTGAGGAGGTGAAATCTATAATTTATTTTATTGCCAGGAAAATGTCGGGCAAAAGTGACTACGTGCTGCATAATAATAATAATAATAATAATAATAATAATAATAATAATAATAATAATAATAATCATCATCATTAAAACGTGAAGAAGAAAGGTACAGTAATATAAATTAATGGTGAAAGAAAACGCACACACACACGAGGGAGGGAGAGAGAGAGAGAGAGAGAGAGAGAGAGAGAGAGAGAGAGAGAGAGAGAGAGAGAGAGAGAGAGAGAGAGAGAGAGAGAGAGAGAGAGAGAGAGAGAGAGAGAGAGAGATTTTGTTCAAGATCTTGAGGTTTGACTTTGCTTGGTCATGATAGCTCGCTTTCCTTTCTAGTCACTATTTATTTTATGCTTTGTGTATCTTTTTGTTTTTCTAAGCTTCGTTTTAATGTTTTCAGTTTTAAGCCTATGTATTTTTCTTTGTTTTTTGTCTGCATTAATCCTGAATCAGCATTTTTATATCTTCACAGTAGTGCTCACCTAATAGTTTATATAGTAAAATAAAGAAAAGTAATTAGTATATTTTTCATAATGAACTGCAACTATTTTTCTAAATGCAAATAATGTATAACCTAACGTTCAAAATATCTTTTTTTCGGTAGAGTACCAGATGGCATGGATCGAGAGTGCTCAAATGGAGTGGGTGGGTCTAAAGGCCTGGTCGCTGGTGTGAAAGCAGCATTCAGACCTCGTTCACGCTCAAAACCCAACTCCAAAGCTCTAAAAGAAGAAGAAATAGAGAAAATAACAAGCAAACTTAATTCAGAATCATCGTATATGCCTCTGAAAAGCAACAGATCTCCTAAATCGCCCTTCATGGGATGGAAAAGGTCAAAGTCAAAGGACAAGAGTAGAAAAGACAGTACCAGATCGAAAGAAGATAAGACTAATAATAAATATCATCCTCCAACAGGATTCTGTTCAGAATCCCAAGCTGAGAGGTTGAGTTCACACATCTCGGATGACTACCCATCATACAGTTCGGATGCCTCAGAAATGATGAGGGACATCCGAACTGGGAGATACACCAGTTTCCTAAATCACAATGAAAGTCATGAACGTACAAACTGTAAAACTACCAGTCCAACATTTGAAGCAACAAATATAGTGCCCACTGAGAATTATGGCTGTAGTTCTCCATTATATGGTAAAGACATGGATTATTATTCAGCAGACAGCCGTTATGTCAATCTACCTACTAATTGTTTTGGTAGGTCTTGTGTCAGGTATTCAAAAAACAGTGAAAAGAGCTTCATCTTAAGTACTGAGAGGTGCTTTGAAAGAAATGAAACTTATGGCTATGGTCATGGTGGAGATATGTATTCTCAGGACTATCAGCAAAATATTGAAAACAAGACCTCCAGAGAGATTTACATGACGAATAGCCTGAGTGATGAAAAACCTCATGATGGTATGCATTATAGTAAGGGCAAGGACACAAGCTTATTTCCTTGGAGTGGCTTAAGCAATGCATATCAAGGTACCATTTTAACTAACGAAGGTCAGGAATCAAATGAAGAGAGTAGTTATGCAGTTAGAGTTAGCGGAGATGGAAGTGAAGCTCAGGATCTCATCACAACAGAAATAAAAGTACAAGAAGAGATCAAAGTAGGCAGTCCATCTCCAACTCTTGGAAAGAGGCAGTCTTGGTTGAAATCAGCTCTAACTTATAATTTGGAAGTGCCTGATTTCCCGAAAAATGAGGTTGTGGTATTGGCATTAGGGATAGATCAGTACATTGAAGAAGTTTTTAGATACCTTGATCATTCTGGCACAGGAAAAATTTATATAGAAGATTTTCGAGCTCTCTGCAATGTGCTGGGTCTAGGAAACAAACAAGAAGAGGATGACAAAAAAAGACCTAAAAGGTGCCAATGTATGGGGTCCAATTTAACATTACTTGGATCACTGAACAATTCCTTAAACCATGATAATTCGGTAAGAGATCATGGATGTCCTGTACATTTAACATTTGCAGAGTTTCATGACAAATTGTGTGAGAGTTTTGTTAGAGGTGCCAAAACTGAAAGCATTATCCCACTTGCATCCAGAAGACTTAATAATCCTCGATTGGTAACTTCAGTCATTCAAGTTCAGAGAAGGTATGATGTTTTGGAAAACATCGCAAAATGCTTAGATGAAGTAAGTGCAGGTTTGGATGCAGATGAGGATAAAATGATTGCAGAGTGTCCCGCATCACGTGTCGTGTGTTGCAAGTGTCAGCAGTCAGCTCATATTGATAAAAACTCTAATATTGCCATGCAGCCAACAGATTCTGAAACATCATTTTTGCAGAAACAGATCCTCCTTCAACAACAGGAGCTGCAGTGTCTAAGGGAAGTCATAGAAGATATGCGTATTGCCCTCCAGAGCTCCGATGCAGAAAACTTGGCGCTACAAGTCAAGACGCTAAGATCAGGAGGACCTTCACAACAATCTTCCACTCATGACTTGTCCCTAACAGATGAGGAAGATACCATTGATGACCTGGTGAATCAGCTGAAGGCCCTAAGTCGACCTGACCAGATTGGTGATATTAAACCTGTTCTAGAACCCAATATTACTGATTCAATAGCTGCTATGGAAGGGAACTCTAAATTGGATGGACCTGAAACTTCAGAAGATCCTCTGAACACAGCATTTTTCTCAGGTGACTACTCTTTAGAGAAGGAACTCCACGCCACATACGAAGCTCTTCAAGCAGCAAGAGAGGAAAGAGAAGCTACACAAGCAGATCTGCAGAGAGTTGTTGGAGAGCTCCAAGAATGTGAAAAGGACCTCCAAGGAGCTGAACTTAGCTTGAGAGCTGCACACACAGCATTGGAGAAGGTTCATTATGACAACCAAGCACTTGTTCTTGAACTAGCCGAAACACGAGGAAATCTTGAGGAGACACGGAAGAAGTTACTGGAGACCACGGAGAGTCTCCAGTTTGCCAGAGAATCCATTCTCGAGAAAGAGAGACAACTAAAAGAGGCTCATACAAAGCTAAACCTTATACGGAATTCAAGGTAAGTAAAAATGTATATCATAGAATTCCTTGATATTATTCATAAAATATGGATAGTATTGAGGTCCATAAC
>JAXCGZ010011794.1:0-10000 GCA_037179515.1 Halocaridina rubra
TAGGCCTAGTGTACCCTGTAACCCGTTGAGACTGCCATGCGCGTAAGGCCTCGAAATGGGTAGCCTAAGAACTCTTCCATACATTTTTTTTTCCTTTTTCACCCTTTGAATCTATTATTGATCTTTTGGTATCCGGTTAAGCCGCGGTTAGAAAAAAAAACATGGATGCTGCAAATGGATTAATACCGACTTCATAATTGCAGCAAGAACTTCAATTGACTCTAATATTAGGCATTTTCCAAAGGAACCAAAAACTCTTTTTTTAATTCTAAATGTCAGCTTTGGTCAATGACGGTTGTGTTAGGCCTACTGTTATTTTTAGGATGGGGAGGGGAGAGTTGTATTTCTTTCTAATGCCGCCTGAAAATGCATAGTTTATTATTATTATTATAATTATTATTATTATTATTATTGTTAGTAGTAGTAGTAGTAGTAGTAGTAGTAGTAGTAGTAGTAGTAGTAGTGGTAGTAGTAGTAGTAGTAGTTTCCCAATCGAGTATTTGTCGCACTTGTTTATACTCTATGACCTTTTGGTTCTAGTTATATACTTATTACCAAATACAATAGACACAGTGCTATAGGCCAAGAGACAGGCAGATAGATAGATAGATAGAAAGGGAGAGAGACAGACAGCTAGATAGATAGATAGATAGATAGATAGATAGATAGATAGATAGATAGAGAGAGAGAGAGAGAGAGAGAGAGAGAGAGAGAGAGAGAGAGAGAGAGAGAGAGAGAGAGAGAGAGAGAGAGAGGACTTAGTTCCAAGTGAAATAATTCTGATGAGCAGTATGGAAGTAAATGCTATTCCTTTACTCATACCAGTAAATGTTTAAATTAATAGAAGACTCTCTCTCTCTCTCTCTCCTCTCTCTCTCTCTCTCTCTCTCTCTCTCTCTCTCTCTCTCTCTCTCTCTCTCTCTCTCTCTCCTCTCTCTCTCCTCTCTCTCTCTCTCTCTCTCATTGGGTATATAGAGAAAGGGCAGAAGAACTTCTACCAAGTTTTCAGAAGAGCAAATTCAGTTTCACGAGGCCCATGTGATACTGCATTTCATTATTTACGTAGCTAATAGCTGAGTAGAATGTGCTGAACCTTGTCGTTCTTTGATCTATCTATCTGTCTATCTACCTATCTATCAATCAATCAATCTATCTATCTATCTATCTCTCTCTCTCAATCAGTCAATCGACCAATCTATCTATCTATCTATCTATCTATCTATTTATCTATCTATCTATCTATCTATATATATATATATATATATATATATATATATATATATATATATATATATATATATATAAGAATCCGTCCGTGACTTTGATCAGTTAAAAAATTATCTACCACTTGGATGGTTACGGGATCGAACCAACCTCATGACCTTACGTAAATATATGATAATCATTCAATAATATTGTTGAGATGTTTCAAGTTATAGTACCGATGGTTGTCTCCCAGCCCCATGAACTCATTGGATATCATGAGGACACAGTCGAGGGTTCGCGCCCCGTCACCCTCTGAGGTTAGAAAGGGCATGCACTCAGGGTAAACGATTACATCTGCCAAAACAAGTCCTTCGCAAGAAGGCAACCGTCCTAGTCCTTGGTAGAAAAGGGAGTCCGTGACGTAAAACCGGAACAAACAAACAAACAAACAGTTGAAAATGATTGGCCATGGGTGGCATCCTTTGCCTCAGTCTAGTTGTGTGCTGTTAAGGGGAAACAGGAAGAGGGGAAATGAAAGTCTTATCCACGTGCAAGCCATGTTTTTTTTTTCAAGAGTGTGACACCGGGACAGGCCAAAACTACCCTCATCAATAATGGCCCGGGCACGAGAAAGTACCAAGACAAAGGAAAAGAAAAAGGTAAAGGGCAAGGCAGATATGACGTAATGTCACACAAAGGAAAACGACAGACAGAAAAAAACAGAGTACAGAGGACCCAGAGATATGGAGGACTAGGCTGATGGGACTAGGGAGATATGTAGTAAGTTTGCCCATGGCATCTGTCGCCCGTTGCGATACTACAGTAAAAGGTCGTTTAGACTTAAAACTGGCGTGGATAGCTCGATTTTAAATCTTTCTTCAGTTTACGGATCCTTTTCTATGCCTACTTCATCACAGAATATTCTTCGATATGCGTTACATATCTTTCATTATCCCTTCACATCTGAAAAGTCACAACACTTCCCATCTCTCTCTCTATGCTTTATGTTTTTTCATGTCCAGACCCGAAGAAGGCAATTTTTTTCGCCCGTCCAGGGGTCACACTCATTCAAATAATTTTCAGTATGGGTTTCGTAGCACACTCAGATAACACATGTCACAGAAATACAAGAAAAAGTTGAAACTTATTTTATAAAATATCCTTCACATTTAACATTGCGTTTTATGAAAGATCTTTTGAGCAAGATTAGATGAAAGATAAGGTATGATTTTTAGAATAAAGATTCTGCCATTTAGCAAAGTGGTCCAAACATTTGGAATTGAAATTGTATTTCCAGGAATTATATAATGACAGTTATGAAGCGACACAGGTTGTGGAAGAGCCGGGAGGATGGGCTGTGACACTCCAGCAGTGCCATCTGAACAGTCGGTAGCTCCCTCGTCATTGCCCATAGAGCAAAGTAATCCCCTTACTGTTTTCTCTTTTTGATGTCGGCTACCCCCCCAATTGGGGGTGACAGCCAAGGTAGATAGAGAGATAGAATATAATAATATAATAATTCACCTGTTAATATGTCGCAGTTAGTCCCAATTCGAGTGGGGCTGGACACATAGAGCTGGGGGATTAAGGCTGAATGCCCATTCTAACGCCCCACGGTGGACTCTTCCCACGTCTGTCGCTTCCCAACTCGTGCGCTTTACCAGTGAACTACCCCGGCCCTAGAATATATATAGTATAGTATAGTTCAGTTCCGGTTTTACGTCACGGACTTCCTTTTCAACCAAGGGCTAGGACGGTTACCCTCTTGCGAAGGACCTGTTTTGGCAGATGTAATCGTTACCCTGATTGCATGCCCTTGCTAACCTCAGACCGTGACGGGGCGCGAACCGTCGACCTGACGGCTCAAAGTCGTGGACGCTACCGCTTGAGCCACGGTGACTACAAAATATCATAGTATAAGTATGTTAATAAAATAATCTACGTTAACTTGCAAGTATGTTTTTTAAATTACTTGTTAATATTATATTGTCTAATGAAGCAATATTATTACCACAATTTCGTTACATAATAATATTTTTATTTGAAAGAGAGTATTTAGATAGGCAAGATCATGCTTTGGTAAATAATATTTTGGTTCATATTATAGCATGAGTTGTAATTAGTCCTGTACTGTGTATTCCCAAGGAGCTAAGAGGATAATTGAGGTATGTGTTGGATCGTGGTGAATGCGTGTTCTTTGGCTCGGCCACCCCACAAGGTGGAATGGGACCATGTATAAAGATATCTGTTCTGTTACCAAGTAAATGTCACTTAGCATTTTGGATAAAATAAAAAGATTATTTTCTTATTAATCGGAAAAATGTGATTCAGTTTTCTAATGCTTGCAGTGAATGTTTTTGCCTTGGATAGATGGTTTCGGTTTTACGTCACGAACTCCCTTTTCAACTAAGGGCTAGGACGGTTGCCTTCTTGCGAAGGACTTGTTTTGGCAGATGTAATCGTTACCTTGAGTGCATGCCCTTACTAACCTCAGTCCGTGACGGGGCGCGAACCCTCGACCTGCCGCCTCAGAGTCTCGGACGCTACCATTTTGCCACGGCCTTGGATAAAATTATGCTGTAAATATTAAAAAAAAAAATTGCAAAGATTTGCCTAAATTATAAAGAAAAATTTTTTTTGTCTAGATAGAAGATTCCAGTCAGACAGCAATTTCCTATGAATCACCATTAGTTTTGCATTTTTTCTAGATTTACTCATATATCCTTCTAGAAACTTAGTCTAGAGACTCTGAAGGTGATACCCAACTGTATTGAAAAAGCCGATGACTTAATGTTTTGGAATTAATAGACAGCTGAAGGATCATTTGGCCTTAAATAGGACTATCCTGGACAGTTCGATGTTAAGTCTTCCTTCAGTTGCGTTACAGTTCTTTTTCTATGCCTACATCAACACCAAATATTCTCGGATATTCGTTATACATATTTTATTATCCCTTCACATCTGACATGTCACAACACTCCACTCTCCATCTCTATTTCTCTATGCTTTATGTTTTCTTCGTGCCCAGTCCCGATGAGGGCAGATAGTATTTTTTTGGCCCGTCCTGGTGTCACACTCATGAAAAAAAAAGACAGATCATTACAAATGTGGTGTTACTCATTACTAATGTGCTGTTGCTCATAAAAATGTGCTGTTGGTCATTACAAATGTACTGTTGGTCATTACTAATGTGCTGTTGGTCATAAATATGTGCTGTTGCTCATTAGTAATGTGCTGTTGGCCATTACAAATGTGCTGTTGGTCATAAATAAGTGCTGTTGGTCCTAAAAATGTGCTGTTGGTCATAAAAATGTGCTGTTGGTCATTCCTAATGTGCTGTTGCTCATTACTAATGTGATGTTGGCCATTACAAATGTGTTGTTGGTCATTACTAATGTGCTGTTGGTCATAAAAATGTGCTGTTGGTCATTCCTAATGTGCTGTTGGTCATTACAAATGTGGTGTCTGTCATAAAAATGTGCTGTTGGCCATTACAAATGTGCTGTTGGTCATTACAAATGTGGTGTTGGTCATAAAAATGTGCTGTTGGCCATTACAAATGTGATGTTGGCCATTTCAAATGTGCTGTTGGTCATAAAAATGTGCTGTTGGTCATTACAGATGTGGTGTTGGTCATAAAAATGTGCCTCGGCCATTACAAATGTGGTGTTGGGCATTACAAATGTGCTGTTGGTCATAAAAATGTGCTGTTGGTCATTATTAATGTGCTGTTGGTCATAAAAATGTGCTGTTGGTCATTCCTAGTCTGCTGTTGGTCATAAAAATGTGCTGTTGGTCATTCCTAATGTGCTGCTGGTCATTCCTAATGTACTATTGGCCATTACAAATGTGCTGTTGGTCATTCCTAATGTGCTGTTGGTCATTACAAATGTGCTGTTGCTCATTACCAATGTGCAGTTGGTCATAAAAATGTGCTGTTGGTGCTCCTCGATCTGTTGGCCTCCCTGTTAAAAGAAGAGGGGGGGGGGTTGATTCATTTAAACACACACTACACAGATTTTTTTTAATTAGCCTTCTATCGAGAGCATAGCTTTTAGGCTCTCTCTCTCTCTCTCTCTCTCTCTCTCTCTCTCTCTCTCTCTCTCTCTCTCTCTCTCTCTCTCTCTCTCTCTCTCTCTCTCTCTCTCTCTCTCTCTCTCTGTTCCGGTTCTACGTCACGGACTCCCTTTTCTACCAAGGGCTAGGACGGTTGCCTTCTTGCGAAGGACTTGTTTTGGCAGATGTAATTATATATATATATATATATATATATATATATATATATATATATATATATATATATATATATATATTTTGTTTTTAGTTAAGTTCAAGGAAAATAAAAAGTAGAAAATGTAACCTTTAGTTCTAAAAAGATAATCCGTAATGAAAATACTTGCATCTATAATTTCTAGAGCTTTTGGCGATTAAAAATGTTACATTTTCTCAGTGTTATAACTCTTTGCTAACGTTTCAGTTCTATTTAAAACTTCAAATGAAATGTAACACAAATTTCCTTCGGTTCGTAATTTATTAAATCTTTATATATCTTTATTGAAGTTTCCACTTTCATCTAGTTTTCTTTCCGAGGATGTCGATCTAAAAAAAAAAGAAATAAGACTGATGTTTTTGTATTGTCCAAAGAAATTGGTTTGCATTAAAAAAGAGTAATAATAATGATCTTATAGTGAAAATCTTATTATTCAGCTTCACGTCTTGTTCTCTTTTCAGTAAAAGAAAAAAATAAGACTGATCTTGTATTGTCCAAAGAAGTTGGTTTGCATTAAAAAGAGCAATATTGATCTTATAGTGAAAACCTTATTACTCAGCTTCACGTCTTGTTCTCTTTTCAGTAAAAAAAAAATAATAATAATAAGACTGATCTTGTACTGTTCAAAGAAGTTGGTTTGCATTAAAAAGGGCAATATTGATCTTATATTGAAAATCTTATTACTCAGATTCACGTCTTGTTCTCTTTTAAGTAAAAAGAAAAAAAAAAGTTTCTAGAACGTTTTCAAGACTATAATAGAATTTTGGCTCTTAGTGACACCACGTGGGTTGAAAACTGAATCGTGGGAATTTCCTCTGTCGTAAAAATAATGTTGCATGACAGCAAGACGTTATTATTCATTAACATGGAAAAGAAAATGAATCTTGTTCAGTATAAGATCAGCGATTAATGGAACTTGTTCAGTATAAGATCAGCGATTAATGGAATTTGTTCATTATAAGATTAGCGATTAATGGAACTTTTTCAGTATAAGTTCAGTGAGAAATGGAACTTTTTTAATATTAGATAATCGATTCATGGAACTTGTGCAGCATAAGATCAGCGATTAATGGAACTTGTTCATTATAAGATCAGCGAGTAATGGAACTTTTTCAGCATAAGATCAGCGAGAAATGGAACTTTTTCAATATTAGATAATCGATTAATGGCACTTGTTATGTATTAGATCAGTGATTAATAGAACATACTCAATATAAGATCAGCGATAAATGAAGCTTTTTTTCAGTATAAGATCAGCGATTAATGAAACTTGTTCAGTATAAGATCAGCGATTAATGAAACTTTTTTCAGTATAAGATCAACGATTAATAGAACTTTTTCAGTATAAGATCAGCGATTAATGGAACTTGTTCAGTATAAGATCAGCGACTTATGGAAATTCGTTCAGTACAAGATCAGCGGCAAATGGAACTTGTTCAGTATAAGATCAGTGATTACTGGAACTTGTTCAGTATAAGATCAGCGATTAATGGAACTTTTTTCTGTATAAGATCGGCGATTATTAGAACTTGTTCAGTATAAGATCAACGACTAATAGAACTCGTTCAATACAAAATCAGCGACCAATGGAACTCGTTCATTACAATATCAGCAATAAATGGAACTTCTTCAGTATAAGATCATCGAGTAATGGAACTTGTTCAGTATATGATTTGCGATTAATGGAACGTGTTCATTATAAGATTAGCGATTAATGGAACTTTTTCAGTACAAGATCAGCAATTAACAGAACTTGTTCAATATAAGATCAGCACTAATGGAGCTCGCTCAATACAAGATCAGCGATGAATGGAACTTGTTCAGTACAAGATCAGCGATTAATGGAACTTGTTCAGTATATACTCAGCGATTAATGAAACTTGTACAGTATAAAATCAGCGATTAATGGAACTATTTTCAGTATAAGATCTGCGATTAATGGAGCTTGCTCAGTATAAGATCAGCGATTTTCCTTGCCCCTGTTTAACACATATAAGTTACATCGTCTATTTTTTTTTTTATATAGGAGGTAGTTTCATCTAATAATAAGTGTGGGAGGTGCTCTTATCTATTAAAACCTGCCTCTTTACGTATTAATACACGAAATTAATGTACCTGCAAAGATGTTGTATGAAATTGCAGGTATGGGCCACTTAATTATGAGGTATTTGGATTGTTTTTGTAAAATCATACACCCATCTTCTGGCTTGATTTGTATTTTTCTTCCATTACACAGTGTTCGGTCATATCGAGAAGATTGATAGTAGTATTTATTTATGTATATACATACATACATGCATATATATATATATATATATATATATATATATATATATATATATATATATATATATATATATATATATATATATATATATATATGTGTGTGTGTGTGTGTGTGTGTGTGGTGTGTGTGTGTGTGTGTGTGTGTGTGTGTGTGTGATTACCTAATTGTGATTACCTAATTGTGTTTACGGGAAAGAGCCCAAAGCTCGTATCTTCCCGTCTCCTGATCGGTTCCATTTTTAGACTTAGTGATACTTTTAGACTTAGTGATGTGTGTGTGTGTGTGTGTGTGTGTGTGTGTGTGTGTGTGTGTATTTGTGTGTGTGTATTTATGTATGTATACTATAGAATTGTTACCATATAGTCTTAATTGGTAGGAGACTTTGAAAAGTTTTTTTTTATTTAATGAGCCTTTTCCTAATATATATATATATATATATATATATATATATATATATATATATATATATATATATATATATATATATATATATATATATATATATATATATATATATATATATATATATATATATATATATATATATATATATATATATATATATATATATATATATATATATATATATATATATATATATATATATATATATATATATATATATATATATATATAACGCAGTTTATGTTGGCTTTCAAAGATTCTAAGCCATAAATTTATTGGCTGCCAAAAATTATGTAACTCCTTGTGAAAAGAAAAATTGTCACAATTATTTATTGGCGCCAGGATATACACAAATATATAAGTGAAAATTTTTTTGACTGGTAGTGAAATATTTGTAGTCTTTAAAATTCTTGTATAGTGGTCTCTGACGGTAGTACCTCTGTAGATATATGTATTTAAAGTATATCGATATATTTATTTATATTTGACAAGAGCAGTATGCTTTCTAGTTGAATCTTTGACATTATATTCATCTTTATTTATATATATTAAAATAAAAAAGTAGTCACCGTGGCTCAAGCGGTAACGTCCGCGACTCTGAGGCGTCAGGTCGAGGGTTCGCGCCCCGTCACGGTCTGAGGTTAGCAAGGGTATGCACTCTGGGTAACGACTACATCTGCCATAACAAGTCCTTCGCAAGAAGGCAACCGTACTAGCCCTTGGTAGAAAAGGAAGTCCGTGACGTAAAACCGGAACATATTATGCTCAGAGTAAAAGACGAATTTGAGGAATCGGTTTGAAAACTCTTCCATTTGCTCAAATCCAATACTACTTTCCCGGCACCACAACCTGTGACTGCCATAGTGTCATATCTTTTACTAGTAAATTTGTAAGTGATCTCTATCTATATACATGAGCCATTTTCCTCCTTATAAGGGAAGTGGCTGATTCAAGGTAAAATACTCTGACTTTTGAAAAAGAAAACACAAAGGAGGGGATGATTCCCAGTCTCATCGCTCCGCCTCATTTAGTCGACTCTTACGACACCCAGGGGAACACGGAGCAAATATTCTAGCCCCCCTCCCTCAGGGGAGGGAGCTAGAATATGTTCTGATATAGGCGGCAGGTCGAGGGTTCGCGCCCCGTCACGGACTGAGGTTAGTAAAGGCATACACTCAGGGTAACGATTACATCTGCCAAAACAAGTCCTTCGTAAGATGGCAACCGTCCTAGCCCTTAGTAGAAAGGGAGTTCGTGACGTAAAACCGAATCCATCCAAATGGAAAGCTTTTAATGCCTTCTAGAACATTAACTCTTGGTATTCAGCCCCTAATTTTGAAGTTTCTATATTTTTAGAGAAATAAATTTTAAGATGTCATCGTTACCCTGAGTGCATGCCCTTGCTAACCTCAGACCATGACGGGGCGCGAACCCTCAACCTGACGCCTCAAAGTCGCTGACGCTACCACCTGAGCCACGGCGACTACTGCACAGACACAATTAATTATAAAGGAGTAATTTTCGTATTGTAATAAAAGAGCAATATTTTTTTTTTATTATAGGCCCAATTATAATGCATTTTTATGCATTCTTTATCAAACTTGCATTTGTTATTCTTTAAGTTTGCTTCACACATACTCTCACAGGTCCGTACCCACACCTACGGCGTTATTATGCACACAGGCAAGGATATACATACACACGCACACACACATATGCATAAATATCATACTGGTAACAGCTTGTGTTTTTGCTTGTAGGCCTATGTTTTAAAATAATCTTGTGTATAGTACCAAAATAGGCAGATCTGTTTTAGAGCTCATAGAATTAGG
>JAXCGZ010011794.1:12500-15000 GCA_037179515.1 Halocaridina rubra
AATTATTTATTAAATGTGTGTATGTGTTTATTAATTATTTATTTATGTGTATGTATGTGCATATTTATGTATGCATTTATTTATTCATTTATTTGTATATTTCCTTGTTAACTTGTGTATATATTGTTCACATTTCTATGATATTGTTTTTATATCTTTGTTATGGAAATTTCTGTATACATACATACATATATATATATATATATATATATATATATATATATATATATATATATATATATATATATATATATATATATATACATGCCTCATTCCCCCTTGTAAGGGGGGTGGCCGAGCCAAGAAACGCGCATTCGCCACGATCCCCACATACCTCAACCACTCCTCGCAGCTCCTATATAAATTTTGGAAATTTATGTATACAGTTTGGAAATTTATATATAAATGTTGGAAATTTATATATAAATTTTGGAAATTATTATATAAATTTTGGAAATTTATATATAAATATTGGAAATTAATATATAAATTTTGAAAATTTACATATAAATTTTGTGTGTGGCTTTCAACAATTAACTTATATTAGAACCTCAAGAAAAAAAAGAAATTATTATTGCTTTCAACAAAATATTAGAACTGCAAAAATGGGGCATATTATAATTAAAAATCTAAGCTTCAGTCGATATGAGACCTGTCCATAAAAATTAAAGACAAAAAGAAAAAAAATTCTAAATTCTTGTATTGCGGACCAGGGCGTACATTTTAATGTTTAATAGTTTGGTTTGATTTGGTTTCGGTTTTACGTCACGAACTCCCTTTTCTACTAAGGGCTAGGACGGTTGCCTTCTTGCGAAGGACTTGTTTTGGCAGATGTAATCGTTACCCTGAGTGCAGCCCTTTGCTAACCTCAGACCGTGACGGGGCGCAAACCCTCGACCTGACGCCTCAGAGTCGCGGACGCTACCATTTTGCCACGGAGACTACTAATGTTTAATAACGCCTGCCAACTTCATATAGTAATTGAGTACTCTTTAAAACATTATTCGCTGAGTGTAATATAAACACAAACATATTGATGCTTAAACGTATGGAAGGAACCCCCCCCCAAAAAAAATCATGATATATATTCTAAGTATCTCCCCTGAGGGAGGGGAACTAGAATATTTCCTCCGTTTTCCCCTGCGTGTCGTAAGAGTCGACTAATTTGGACGGAGCTAGGGAACTGGGAATCCCCTCCTTTGTATTTTCTCCTCCCAAAGAGTCAGAGTATTATGCCTTGACTCAGCCACTCCTCGTAGAAGGATAAAAGTTTTCACGTGAATAGCAAACATTTCATCGGTTAGGTAAACATCATGAACAAACACATCTGAATAACATTTTTGTTTGCATTATATAGGCCTACCCCCTTTAACCCATTGTTGGAGTTTAGGCTCTTCATGCAAACAAGAGAGGCCTATTAGACTCTCGTTTCCCTTACAAGGAAAATAATTTCACGTACAAGAATGGTACGTGTATGACGAGTATATACAGTCACGTGTTTCTAAATTATTTTCTTCTTCTTCTTCTTTAAGAAGGAGGAGCTTTGATGATAAGCGATATTTGTTTTCTCAAGAATTTTAAATGAGTATTCTTACATTTATAACTTTAAAGAAAACTGCCAAAATAATTTCACGTACAAGAATGGTACATGTATGACGAGTATATACAGTCACGTGTTTCTATATTATTTTCTACTTCTTCTTTTTAAGAAGGAGGAGCTTTGAGGTTAAGCAATATTTGTTTTGTTAAGAATTTTAAATGAGTATTCTTACATGTATAACTCTAAAGAAATTTGCTTTTTTAATGAAAACTATTTTCGTTACCTCACATTCATAATAGTAATTATATAATAATAATAATAATAATAATAATAATAATAATAATAATAATAATAATAATAATAATAATAATAATAATAATAATAATAATAATAATAATAATAATAATAATAAGTAGTCACCGTGGCTCAAGCGGTAGCGTCCGCGACTCTGAGGCGTCAGGTTCGCGTCTCGTCACGGTCTGAGGTTAGCAAGGGCATGCACTCAGGGTAACGATTACATCTGCCATAACAAGTCCCTAGCAAGAAGGCAACCGTCCTAGCCCTTGGTAGAAAAGGGAGTCCGTAACGTAAAACCGGAACAGACAAGTACAGTGATAATAATAATAATAATAATAATAATAATAATAATAATAATAATAATAATAATAATAATAATAATAATAATAATAATAATAGTAAAAATTATAATATGCTCTTTGACGTAAGATATATCCTTGCATATTATATGAATTCCTATCTATAAAATTGCGATAATAAGAACATAATGACTACCAGCCTTTATATATGGATATAAATGTCCACTCAGTATAGAAGAAATCGGAAACCCCATATCTTGTATTATTTTCCACTACAGATATCGTACTTCAACCACTCCATCATATGATTTAGTACTTAAAAAGTACAAACGCACGATGCGTACTTTAATGTACTTGGTTATGA
>JAXCGZ010011794.1:22500-37500 GCA_037179515.1 Halocaridina rubra
CCAGTCTATTCATTCTGGGATGGACATTTGCTCTCCATTTTTGGCCTTTACCGGGCTTGTATGATTTACTCTCTCTCTCTCTCCTCTCTCTCTCTCTCTCTCTCTCTCTCTCTCTCTCTCTCTCTCTCTCTCTCTCTCTCTCTCTCTCTCTCTCTATCTATCTATCTATCTATCTATCTATCTATCTATCTATCTATCTCTATCTATCTATCTATCTCTATCTATCTATCTATCTCTATCCATCAATCTATCTATCTCTCTAGCTTTCAAGGGATTCATATTCTTTTTATGTTTATTTGTATTATTTTAATCCACGAGTAGAGTTTACCTACATTCATATGTCGACCTGTAAAGTTTCCAAGTATTATCTCGCATTTTGCATTTTTTTTTTTTTTTTATGATTTTGACACCAGGACGGGCCAGAGGAGAAAAACAAAATCATCGGGCCTGGGCACGAAGAAAACAAAGTAAAGAGAAATAGAGATAGGGAGTGTTGTGACTTGTCAGATGTGAAGGGATAATAAGACATGTGTAATGAATATCCAAAAATATTCGGTGTTGATGTAGGAATACTTAATGTTCCGGTTTTACGTCACGGACTCCCTTTTCTACCAAGGGCTAGGACGGTTGCCTTCTTGCGAAGGACTTGTTTTGGCAGATGTAATCGTTGCCCTGAGTGCATGCCTTTGCTAACCTCAGACCGTAACGGGGCGCGAACCCTCAACCTGACGCCTCAGAGTCGCGGACGCTACCGCTTGAGCCACGGTGACTACATGTAGGAATACTTAATAGTTTCGTAAAATAGCATAATTAGTCGTTTTAGTCAAGCACCTTGTTGACACCAATTGTAATCTCCATTTCTCTTTGCGGTTCTGGCGAAGTCATACCTTTGCAAATTGCTCATGAGCGTGAACTCACTACTGTGTGCTTGTGAATAAGGTGCTGGTGCACGGAGATGTGCGGGGACATGGCACATCAGTCTCCAGAGTTTGAAGTAATTTTGTAGACTTTCAGTGGTGTATTTACATATGAAATATATTTAGGGGGCCACGGGAGCTCAGTGGTAGATCGCGCATGTCAGGAAGAGATTAACAAGAGTTTGATCTCACCGCTGGGTGCTAAGAAGGCCATCCCGTCTTAATCCCCCAGCTCCAACATATCTGTGTTCAACCACAATCGAATTGCGACTAATTGTGACTTTTTTATTATTTTTTAAAAGAAGAAAATAAGCATGAATGCGGATATAAGGGTTGTATAGCCTTCTGGCTAGTACAGTGGTAACGCGCTGGCCTCGCATTCGCTAGGTCGACAGATCGGTTCCCGCTCAGGACCGAGAGTTTAAGCTGTTTACTGGGAAGATTACTGCTGTGGATTGGCACCACAGTGGGGGGTTGGGGCTTGCCCCGGCTGACGTTCTGAGGAGCATCTCAGATGGATATCGGAACTGAAACACCAGCACCTTTAACCTTTAATTATAAAATTGGCGAGTTTCTGTTATGCAAAGTGCATATTTTCTGTATCTGATTTGATACTAATTATGCATAAATTAATATGTCCACTGTGTCACAGGCACTCCATTTTTATCACTGATGCAATAATTTGAAATTACGTTTTTCGGAAATGTAGTCCTTAGTTGTTGTTGTTGTTGTTCTGGCTTTACGTCACGGACTCTCTTTTCTACTAAGGGCTAAGACGGTTGCCTTCTTGCAGAGGACTTGTTTCGGCAGATGTAATCGTTACCCTGAGTGCATGCCCTTGCTAACCTTAGACCGTGACGGGGCGCGAACCCTCGACCTGACGCCTCAGAGTCCTTAGTAAAAAATAAATGTATAATATCACCTCGCCCAAGGAGTAAAGCATGAAAATTGTGTATCTAAAATTAGTGCTATACATATGCATAATTAACCAATCGTATCACATAGCTACTGTTTTAAAAAGATTGATAGCCACGCATATAGAAATGAATTTCTTAATGTTAATATTGAGGAAATAGCGATACATTGATATTTTGGTCACCACACTCTTGGACATCAGAATAACTCTGAATAGGTGTGTGTGTGTGTGTGTGTGTGTGTGTGTGTGTGTGTGTGTGTGTGTGTGTGTGTGTGTGTGTGTGTGTTTTTAGGAATAACTCAAGTTGGCGAAAACTCTAGTATAAAAGTTTACATAACCGTTATCCTTGATATATTATTGGTTATCTTTTAATTTTAAGTTCAGTTAGTGTTAAGTTACCATGGCATCAATTGCCCGTTGCGATACTACAGCTGAAGGGTCTTGTGGCCTTAATAAGACTGTCCAGGACAGTTCGATGTTAAGTCTTCCTTCACTTACGATTCTCTCTCTATGCCTACATCAACACCGAATATTCTTGGATATTCGTTACGTATGTCTGATTATCCCTTCACATCTGACAAGTCACAGTACTCCCTATCTCTGTTTCTATTTATGTTTTCTTCGTGCCCAGCCCGATGAGGGTAGATTTTTTTTTTTTTTTTGGCCCGTCTTGGTGTCAGAATCATTTAAAAAAATAAATAAATAAAATATAATATATATATATATATATATATATATATATATATATATATATATATATATATATAAATAGATAGATAGAGAGATAGATAGATAGACATTTAACAACGTGTTTTCTTTTCTTTTTTCCAGGTAGGTTATTGCTCCCGTCCCAGGTGATGCTTCGTTGATAAGGTAAATATTATGTTGTTTTCCTTCATGTATTTCTATTCGTGCAATGCAGTGTTGCCAACATCTGACTGTCATATGTTTTATCAGCCTCTCTGTTTTGTGCATGGCATCTTTTATAATAACTACGGCCGCCGTAGCCGGGTGGTAGACTCGCGCGACTTTGATTCGTCAGCTTGTCGGTTCAGTACCCGCCACGGTTCTGAGGTTAAAAAGGGCAATCACTCAGGGTAACGGTCGCACTTTCCAAAACCAAAGTTCCTCGCGGGAAGGCACCGTCCTAGCCCTTAATAGGAAAGGGAGTCCGTGACGTAAAACCGGATCTTCTGTTGCTAATGTAATTTTATCCAGTTTAAGCAACGCATGAAGCAGAATATTACTTTTCCTTACGGTTTTGTTGCATATAATTTATATTTCATCAATGATTGGATTCGGTTTTACGTCACGAACTCCCTCTTCTACTAAGGGCTAGGACGGTTGCCTTCTTACGAAGGACTTGTTTTGGCAGATGTAATCGTTACCCTGAGTGTATGCCCTTACTAACCTCAGTCCGTGACGGGGCGCGAACCCTCGACCTGCCGCTTCATAGTCGCAGACGCTACCATTTAGCCACGGAGCCTACAATTTCTATTTCGTCAATATAAGGGCTAAGGTAACTAAAGACATTAGTTTACTGTGAACTGTGTTCACTGTAAGGCCGCTTTCACACCAAAGTGGCACGTCGCGCGTGGCATGCCGCGTGGCACGCCAGTTGAAAATGAACATCACGGAAATATATGAAACCTTTCACACAGAACTGACGCATGGGACGCGTCACGCCACCTCTGTGTGAAAGGTTTCATATATTTCTGGATATTCTAGTTTTCACTAGCGTGCTACGTGGCATGCCACGTGCGACGTGCCACTTTGGTGTTAAAGCGACCTAAACTTCAGCTGTTGCTATCACCGTTGATAACATTGTGAACAGTCCTCCGGATGTTAAAGGTTTGGCCTCGGTAGATAATTTCTGGTCAAATTACTTGATAATACGGGTGTGGTATAATATATATATATATATATATATATATAATATATATATAATATATATATATATATATATATATATATATATATATATATATATATATATATCATATATATATATATATTATATAGAGGTCTCTAATTACATGAATTTATTTCCTCTGACCTGGTTATTTGTATTTCTGGATTTTATCTATGCGCTTTTCGTAGATAGATTCTGTCATTTCCTTTTAACGTTATCTAGAAGGATTATTATGACCTCTAACGATCAATTAAATTGACCTTTTTTGTAATGAGTGAAATTTTTAAATGATTAACTTTTGTGTTACTTGACTTAGACACGAAAAGTTTTATCCATTTTCTAAGAATATTTCCTCCGTGTTCCCCTGCGTGTCGTAAAAGTCGACTGAACTTGGGCAGAGCGAGGGGGCTGGGAATCCCTTCCTCTGTATTTAATTCCCACAAAAAGGTAAAGTACTGTCTTTGACTCAGCCACCCTCCTTATAAGGGGGAATATGGCTTTGGTATATGGCTGGATAATAATTTTGGTGCCATGGCCTTACCAAGATTAAGGTTTAGATTATTTTGTACTTGAAACCTACCACCCCCATGACCTCATCTCAGATTATTTTGTTTTCTAAATCTACCAACCCCTTGACCTCATCTCAGATTATTTTGTTTCCTAGAATCTAGCCAACGCCCCTTGGGACCTCATGTCTCAGCTGGTTTCTTGCCAGAACAGTAGCCAAGAGGTTCGCCGATACTCTGGGAATCAGGTCAATAATGCTGCGCCAAGTCACTTTCGAGGTTACCAAAGTAAATAGCACTCGGGTGGATGCACGCCAAAACAATGACCTTGGCAACAACGCAACCGTCCTGCCTGGTGCAAGGAGTCATTGAATTACAACCGGAGGGACAAGCAATCGTTGCCAATGTCTCGCGGCAACTACCAGAACAGCCTGGTTACGTAATTCTGTCAAGATATTAATTACAAGGAGGGAAAAAATGTTGCGTTTCCAAGTACAGAAAGTGTTACCAACTCAATGGCCTCCATCAGTGTTACCAATTCAATGGCCTCCATCAGGTCAACCCCCATGCAGCTCCCTCTTACAACTTCAATTAGACTCATATTTAAAAAGTCAAATACTTTCCTCGCCCAGACACGGTCTGAGGTTAGCAAGGGC
Organism: Halocaridina rubra; assembly: GCA_037179515.1. Lineage (NCBI taxonomy): Eukaryota > Metazoa > Arthropoda > Malacostraca > Decapoda > Atyidae > Halocaridina > Halocaridina rubra. Next base: position 27,408 of record JAXCGZ010011794.1, read on the forward strand.
ATGCACTCAGGGTAACGATTACATCTGCCAAAACAAGTCCTTTCGCAAGAAGGCAACCGTCCTAGAAGGACATGCACTCAGGGCAACGATTACATCTGTCAAAGCAAGTCCTTCGCATGAAGGCAACCGGCCTAGCCCATGGTAGAAAAGGGAGTCCGTGACGTTAAACCACGCGCATTTAAAAAGTCAAATATTTACGTTTTCTCCATTACATTCTCTCGTAGATCAATGATAAGAGTAATATTTGTATGGGTTGTTGCATGTTTATTTACATTTATATGTTTATATATATTTCCCTCTCAGCCTAAGCGAACTATGAACTCTTTATACAGTTTGGAAAGAAAATATTTGCATCTTTTCTAAGGCCGATTTCGCACCAAAGTGGCACGTCGCACGTGGCATGCCACGTGGCACGCCAGTTGAAAACGAACATCCGGATTTATTTATATTTCCCTCTCAGCCTAATCGAACTATGAACTCTTTATACAGTTTGGAAAGAAAATATTTGCATCTTTTCTTAGGCCGATTTCACACCAAAGTGGCACGTCGCACGTGGCATGCCACGAGGCATGCCAGTTGAAAACGAACATTTGGAAATATATGAAACCTTTCACACAGAAGTGGCACATGGGACGTGTCACGCCATTTCTGTGTGAAAGGTTTCATATATTTCCGGATGTTCGTTTTCAACTGGCGTGCCACGTGGCATGCCACGTGCTACGTGCCACTTTGGTGTAAAAGAGGCCTTAATCTATCCCTTCTTGGTATGCGTCCACTCTTCGATAGCTCCAAAGACTTCTAACTTGAAGGCCCCAAGTTCGACTCGCCAATGATCCTCTCTTTGGCCTGATTTCTTAAACATTGTAAACCTAGGATACCCTATTGTTAGTTACCTAGACACACACAAATGGATTTCATAAACGCATCTGGCGCGGTTCTGTGTATGGCTAGAATCCCGTACGGGATCCTAGCCATACACAGAACCGCGTCAGTTGCGTTTATGAAATCCATTAGTGTGTGTCTAGCTAACTAACAATATGATATCCTAGGTTTACACTGTTTAAGAAATCGGGTTTTTGCCATAATCAGTCGGGGATAAGGAGAGGGTATGGGTATCCCTATGAGTTTGTATTAAGTTATTGCGCCCCTTGTGTACACCTTTAGATGAGTGGAGTCTGTTATTGAACAGCATCCTCAAAAGCTTAGGCATGTATAGATGAAGACAAAACATTCCTCTCCCTCTCTTGTAGAAGAAGAACTGGCTAAGATTCAAGCTATCTCAAGGCCTAATCCTGCCATATCTCTGTCTTCATTACTTCGACTATTCTTTCAGCCTGTCCTCTTCCTAATATTTAAATGATAGCACTCAACAAGGGCTATTGAAAATATTGTCACAATGATTACTCTTCAAGTACTCTTCAATTATTACACTATATTTTATTATTAATTACTTGCTATGATATTTTAAATTAATTGCAAATTCTATTAGTATGTTATTTATACATAGCCACATAGATTGTAATGTTATCAACTGCAATATGACTGGGAGTGCCCATGTGCACATGTCCCCATGTACAGTTATCTGAATAAATAAAAAAAAATAAAAAAATTCCTAATGTGTATCATGCTCTTATTTCTGCCTTGTTCTTAAACTTTTACTTTTTCTCCGTCTCTTTGTTATCTTGGTGCCCTGGGCTAATTAGGGTAGTTTTCTTACTTGTGCACGGTGTAACGCTCATAAAAAAATGTGTTTTGTTATAGGACGGGGAGAGACTTGACTGTCCATGATGGACAGAAGTCATATACGCTATTCAAGTGTTTTAGCAATACGCTAGGTTATATATATATATATATATATATATATATATATATATATATATATATATATATATATATATATATATATATATATATATATATATATATACTATATATATATATAATATATATATATATATGTGTGTGTGTGTGTGTGTGTGTGTGTGTGTGTGTGTGTGTATTTGTGTGTGTGTGTGTGTATTTATTTATTCATTTGTTCATTCATTATGGAACAAGGGAAGGAATGGTAGAGGGTGTACAATGGATAATTTTATGAGAAAAATGACCCAAATGTAGTTCAAGCCCATTCACGCCTTTCCTTCATTCATCGCGGCCCCCTCCCCCCCATATTGCCTCACAGATCTTTCTATCGGTTCCCATTTTTGTCCATTATTGTTACAAATGCCCTCAATATGGCCACCGTGGCCGAGTGGTAACACTCGCGACTTTGATTCGTCAGGTCGTGGGTTCGAGGACCGCCACGGTCTGAGATTATAAAGGGCATCCACTTGAGGTAACGGTCACCCTTGCCAAAACCAAAGTTCTTGGAAAGAAGTCACCGTCCTAGGCCTTAGTAGAAAAGGGAGTCCGTGACGTCAAACCGATAGCATCACATTCTTACAAATGCAAGTAAATTTACAGTATTGTTTACTGGTACACATTCAATTTCCGCAGTCCACCTTGTAAAGGGGGATGGCGGAGTCAAGACACACTTTATTGTTAGAAGCTAACATGATATAGCCTTTTTGTGTGTGTGTGTGTGTGTGTGACACCAGGACGAAAAAAATAATATATATATATATATATATATATATATATATATATATATATATATATATATATATATATATATATATATATATATATATATATATATATATATATATATATATATATATATATATATATACACCCCCGGTCGGGGTAAAAAAAAATGATTCATATATATATATATATATATATATATATATATATATATATATATATATATATATATATATATATATATATATATATATATATATATATATATATATATATATATATATATATATATATATATATATATATATACCCTCGTTGGGCCTGGGCACGAAGAAAACATAGAAACAGAGCTAGAAAGTATTGTGACTTGTCAGATGTGAAGGGATAATAAGACATGTGTAACGAATATCCAACAATTAAATAAGTTTAGGAAAGAGTATAGCTTGTGCCGGTCATCTGATGTTACAAGTTGTAATTGTACTACTAAAACGTCAACGAATTAACAAAACGAAATTCGTGTAATAATATCATTTTGATTTTTTTTCTGACTCAGCACTTTTTTTTTCATTATATCACAGTTTTGTTTCACTTTAGAGTATATTTGTATTTGCCATTTATAGTAGTCACCGTGGCTCAAGTGGTAGCGTCCGCGACTCTGAGGCGTCAGGTCGAGGGTTCGCGCCCCGTCACGGTGTGAGGTTAGCAAGGGCATGCACTCAGGGTAACGATTACATCTGCCAAAACAAGTCCTTCGTAAGAAGGCAACCGTCTTACCCCTTAGTTGAAAAGGGAGTCCGTGACGTAAAACCGGAACTTTGTATTTACCGTTTATAAATATTTTTTCATATCTTAATTCTATTCGGATGTGTTGGTCTAACTTCTCAATAATTTTTTTTTTTCATTTTTCATTTTGGTGTCACAGTTAAAACTGTACCATTTTTATCTGTGTTGTAGCCATGCTACTGTTTCCACCGTTGGCATTTTGGAAAAAAAAAAAATAATATGTCCCCGATATGGTCGGCCATTCGGAAAAATTTTAGCGTCACAGGGCACAAGCTGATAGGGGCAGCTGGCCTTGGATAATGATGAATATGCCCCAACCCTTAATCAGAAAGGGCGATATGGAAAGCTGGAAGAGGGGTTGGGGGCTTGGGCAGGGGTATACATGGTTATGACATCCATACATAATTTTCCCCGTATTATTCCACATCCCAGACCCTTCTCTTATATACATAGCATATGGTACTTTATGTTGTTCCGGTTTTACGTCACTGACCCCCTTTTCTACCAAGGGCTAGGACTGTTGCCTTCTTGCGAAGGACTTGATTTGGCAGATGTAATCGTTACCCTGAGTGCATACCCTTGCTAACCTCAGACCGTGGTGGGGCGCGAACCCTCGACCTGACGCCTTAAAGTCGCGGACGCTACCGCTTGAGCCACGGTGACTACAAACGAGAGATATAAGGCATAATTTCGTAATACGGACGTGATGTTTGCGAACCCCGTTAATGCCAGAATTATTGTATTTAGGTCAAAGGTCATAGAAGATGCTGGTACAGCAAATAATAGTAAACAAAAGGTTGACATTGAGATAAATATATATTAATACGAATTCATGTCCAATTATCCAAAAACAGAATGCTCTTTTAATATATGCTATCTATGCACCTATAGGGTCATCCTAGGAAGAGAAATGTAAAGACCTTTGACCTGTAGAGTTCATTATTATTTATTCTTGGAAGTATATGTTCAGTTCAATACACGTTGAATATATGAACAACTTTGTCGAACGTTGAAAATATGAACAACTCTGTCGACCACTGTTTACAAAGTAAAGTTTGAGTGACTTAAAATACGCTAAACCTTATTTACGTGAAGCGAGAAGTAAATTGAATTCTTGAAGATAAGACCAGTAACTAACACAACACCCCCTACCCCCCCCCGCAGTACAGGGTTGTAAAAAAGGGGGGGAGGTATTCCCTAACCCTCCCTCTGTGCCCATCCTTCTCTTCCTCACGTCATATGAATATGCAAAGACGTGGAAAAGCCACCAGAATCTTACTTCCGCCTCCTGCTCTTTGTGTGTGTGTGTGTGTGTGTGTGTATGTGTGTGTGTGTGTGTGTGTGTGTGTGTGTCCTACCTGGGCCCTTCTTAGCCTTTACCGTAATAAGAAAAGGTACGAGGTACTCCTCCAATGAATAATATAATATAGAGACAAATATATAGAAGGACCTTCTCCACTCCTGCCGCCACCCTGAATATTTACCGCGACGATATTTCGGGGGTGGTCGACAGCGTAGGATTTTTACCATGTTGGTTGGGAACTAGAAGGCCGAAATAAACTTTTTTTCTTATTAAACATCGAAATTTCATAGCAACTGTTGTCTTCTTGGCTGCTTTGATATTCTTGTTGTGTTTTTTAATTTTGAATTACGAATATTGTTGGATAACTTAATATATATGTATATTTTCTTATTAAGTTTAATAGCATATGTTTTTTCTATAGCATTTTAAAATTTGATTATATCGGTAATCGTCGATTTTTTGCTATTATCGGCGATTTTTACGTTGTTCCTCTTTTATCGTCTTATTTTAATTTACTTTTCTTCCTTACCCTTTGTCATTTTCTTTTTTAGTTTTATTAATGTTGTTTTATCGTATATACTCGTGACTCAAGCGGTAGCGTCCGCGCCTCTGAGGCGTCAGGTCGGAGGTTCGCGCCCAGTTACGGTCTGAGGTTAGCAAGGGCATGCACTCAGGGTAACGATTACACCTGCCAAAACAAGTCCTTCGCAAGAAGGCAACCGTCCTAGCCCTTGGTAGAAAAGGGAGTCCGTGACGTAAAACCGGAACATACAATGAATAATCAGATAACTGAAAAGGCTTATATACATTATAGTAATAAAATACCAACATCTGAAGACTCATTTTCCTATTATAAATGTCATTTGGTTCATTCATTTGCTGTTCCTCTCGACGCTTTCATCATTTACCTCTACTTTTGAGCACATGATGTTCAAGCTGAAGTCATAATACTCTTTTGAGATATCTTTCACGTGTATATATTCTGTTCCGGGTTTACGTCACGGACTCCCATTTTCTACCAAGGACTAGGACGGTTGCCTTCTTGCGAAGGAATTGTTTTGGCAGATGTAATCGTTACCCAGAGTGCATGCCCTTGCTAACCTCAGACCGTGACGGGGCGCGAAGTGTTATTTTTATTTTATATAAATATATTTGTTAAATTTGTTTTGGAGTCTTTTTTTATGATATATTGATATAGACCATGTTTGGATCAAGTATATATAATGACTTCCAGTACATTAAGTAATAGATTGTTAGGTTAGGTTAGATAAGGTCAGGTTAGATTTTGTATTAACCTAACTTAATCTAACCTAACCTAACCTAACCTAGCATTTTACCTGGCAGTTTAATGCATTAGGAGTCGTTATCTTCACTTGATCCCCATATTGTACATATGTGTAGTCTCCGTGGCAAAATGGTAGCGTCCGCGACTCTGAGGCGTCAGGTCGAGGGTTCGCGCCCCGTCACGGACTGAGGTTAGTAAGGGCATACACTCAGGATAACGATTACATCTGCCAAAACAAGTCCTTGGCAAGAAGGCAACCGTCCTAGCCCTTAGTTGAAAAGGGAGTTCGTGACGTAAAACCGAAACCAAACCATTGTACATATGTACTCCACAGCTTGCTGCCATAAATAAAATTGTGAAGACTGCCGTATTTTGCTTATAGATTTAGACTTTGTCCAGGTCCACAACCAGTCAGGTTGGGAAACGCTCTCTTGTCAATTATTTTATCAAAATGATGAAAAATAACTTTCTAAGTGATTTAAATATAACTTACAGAGTTTTGAAATTCATACATAAATTTGTACATATTATTTTTGGGAGTGACTATTATCACCGAACAGTGATATTACAGACGACGTTATTATCACCATCCCATAAAGGCAATTGAGAAGTAACAAACAATAAATTATTTTCACTGTGCGGTGACTAGGTTAGGTTAGGTTAGGTTCTTTTCACTGTGCGGTGACTATAATGGAATCAGTAATATCACTGTACGGTGATAATACACACAGCCATTATTTTTTACTTGGTTTAAATTTATCTTACAGAATCTTAAAATATACTGTTTTTATGTGGTATTTTAGTGTCAGATTACCAGCACTCGTTTCACAAATGCATAAATATTGTACATATTATTTTTTACTTGGTTTAAATTTAGCTTAAAAAATCTTAAAATATTCTATTTTGTGTGGCATTTTAGTCTCAGATCTCCAGCAGTAGTCGCCGTGGCTCAACCGGTAGCGTCCGTGACTCTGAGGCGTCAGGTCGAGGGTTCGCGCCCCGTCACGGTCTGAGGTTAGCAAGGGCATGCACTCAGCGTAAGGATTACATCTGCCAAAACAAGTCCTTCGCAAGAAGGCAACCGTCCTAGCCCTTGGTAGAAAAGGGAGTCCGTGACGTAAAACCGGAACAAAGTCTCAGATCACCAGCACTCGTTACACAAATGCATAAATGCAGTTTCTGGGTTCCTCTTTAGCTCTTATATATCGACACATACATTTATATTTCTCTCTATGTCTCTCTTTCCCTTTTCCCCTCATTTTTCGTTTCCATTTTCCCCTCTGGCCTCATGGGAGATTGGATTTTGGAGAAATTGAAATGAAAAATGTATCAATAAAAGACGGAAGAAGATTACGATGCTGGAATAAAATAATCTTCAAAAGTACCATTGGAAAGCCTCTTGTAGCTGGCAGTTTCATATACTCGTATGGATCATGTATTATTTTTAGAAAAGATATTATAAATACATAGATATTTGAAATCGTATCACGAATACCGCAATACACAAATAAATAGATAAATAAAATGAATATGTAAAGAAATAAATAAATATTGAATAAACGAATGATTGACAATTCCTTTTACTTTATCATTATGTAGTATGAAGCTTAGGAAACCCCTCTGAAAGTTTAAACAGTTTGTCCGAGTTGATAACGATGGGAAAATAGCATCAGTGTTGGGCGACTTGAGCGAGTCACTGAGAATGTATCCGGGGAAGAGCACATGTGAATGCAGATCGAAAGGAGAATAATCTTGAATAAAAAAAAAGGGGGGAATGGGAGAAGGTAGAGGGATAATGGAGGCGAATGTGTGGGTGGATGGAGATGCATAAAAGGGAAAAAGGGAAAGAAGAGTGAGGTTGGGTAAGAATACCCTACCACCTCCTTCTCTTCTCTAGCTCTCTACCACCCTGCCACCTCTTCCCCTTCTCTATCCCTCTACCGCCCTACCACCTCTTCCCCTTCTCTATCACTCTACCACCCTACCCCCTCCTCCCCTTCTATACCACCCTACCACCTCCTCCCCATCTCTAGCTCTCTACCACCCAGTCACCCCCACTCTTCTCTACCTCTCTACCACCCTGCCAGCTCCTCCGATTGCTTGCTGCTCCTTAAATGTAAAAGGAACCAAAGGGAGTATATGCAAAAGCTTTTCTGACGGGGATCTCAGATAACATCTTGTTACCCACAGTCTCGTGATCAGTTGGTGAAAAGAGGTTTTAGAGGTGGAAAGAGAGTAAGAGAGAAAGAAAATAGAGAGCGAGAGAGAAAGAGCTACCCATGAGGTTTTTGAATGGCGGGTGGGGTGGGGTTGATGAATACCAAGGGTAAGGATATTTATAGAAGGATATTCGCTGGCAAGGGATAGCCTATCCTGCTTCTTATAACCCAGTTTTAGGATTATAGAAATATATTTCTATCTAGCTTTTATAGTTCTCAGCTTTCTCGTCTGACAAATATTCGCCATGAGAATCCTGTACTTTTTTTGCAACTATAACTAGAAATAAATTCACTGTGAGGGATTACCATAGGCAGGTCCTAACACAAGTACGTCAGTCAAACGAATTTTTAATTAAATATTATAGGGCGATTGTTTCTATGACAAGGATTATGAAAATATCTCTGAGCGTGAGCTGTACTCGTTTGTTCAGTAACCAACTTGTACAAAATAACCTTGTTTACATGGAGGATTGCGGCCATATCGTGTATCTATATCTATCTTTCTTTCTTTCTATCTATCTATCGATCTATCTATCTATCTATCTATCTATCTATCTATCTATCTATCTATCTATATATATATATATATATATATATATATATATATATATATATATATATATATATATATATGAGAGAGAGAGAGAGAGAGAGAGAGAGAGAGAGAGAGAGAGAGAGAGAGAGAGAGAGAGAGAGAGAGAGAGAGGAGAGAGAGAGAGAGAGAGAGAGAGAGAGAGGAATGAAATATAGAATAAGAAAATAAAAAAGTAATAATATAAAGATATGTTTGACTAGTATGAAAGATGTTTTGCCATAAATGAAAATTGCAGCAGCTAGGATGACAATATGAAACACAGTTATAAAACTTTGTGAAATACAAAAGAGAGGAGACTTGAACGCGAACCTGAGATTGCGTGACTTGACACCGGCTAAGATTGTATTTGTGATTGATCTCCAGTGAAATTTGACTGTGGCCCGGGCAAAGGGACTACTGCGGATGGATCTCCAGAAGGAAAAAAAGGGCTCAACTGTTTAGTTGATCCGAAGATGGATTTGAAAATATTTTTTGTCAACTCATGTGGTCTAAAAATGTGTTTGAAGAGGTTTGATGTCTTCTCCGAAACTATATTTTGAATTTTGTTTAATTTTCGAGTGTGTGTGAAGTGTCAAAATAATCGTCAGAAAATAGGTTTTTCTTTTAATTATTGAAAGACTTACATCGTTGCAGATAAACTTTGTCAATAAACATGCTTCCAAAATTAATCGGGAAACTTTTGAACGCAATATTATATGAAGAGGGATAATGTACTCTCCGAAACTAAATTTTGAATTATGTCTAATTTTCGAGTGTGTGTGTGAAGTGTCAAAATAATCGTCAGAAAATAGGTTTTTATTTTCATTATTGAAAGACTTACATCGTTGCGGATATACTTTGTCAATAAACATGCTTCCAAAATTAATCGGGAAACTTTTGAACACAATATTATTTGAAGAGGGATAATGTACTCTCCGAAACTAAATTTTGAATTATGTCTAATTTTCGAGTGTGTGTGTGAAGTGTCAAAAATAGTCGTCAAAAAATAGGTTTTTCTTTTAAATATTTAAAGACTTACATCGTTACAGACATACTTTGTCAATATGCTGATAAAACATTTGGTACAGAATAAAAAAAAAAAAAGTTGTGTATATTCAAATTCAAATTCAAAATAAAATTTTTTATTTCCATTATTACAATGGGTCTTCTGTTACAAAACTAAGAATACACTTATAGATAGACACTTAAGCGTACAAATAAGTAAGGGGATGATGATACATATACTTACATTGAATAGAAATAAATCTAACATAGAAAAATATAATGACATAGAAGTAACAGATGTATATATGTAATTACCAATAAGCAATGAACAAACGGATAAC